>VZSG01001446.1:48546-65443 GCA_013398315.1 Nothoprocta pentlandii | reverse complement strand
ACCCGCCTGGATGCCACCCTGTGCCACATGCTGTAGGTGTGCCTGCTTGAGCAGGAAGGTTGGACTAGATGATCTCTAGAGGTCCCTTCCAACCTTAAATATTCTGTGATTCTGTGAAATATGACTGCAGAGTGCCTTGAACAAATTGTGCAATGCATATTATTCAACATTAACATCTCTTCCTATTCTTCCTTAGCTGACATATATTCAAAAACTTATTTCATATCTCTCCTTTCCCTTGAATTCTCAGACAAAAGATTGTCATGTAGACATGTGTCATTCACAAATGTTTGCCTGCTTCCCCTTCCTGGACAGTAAATCAACTTAGAATACCAGCAAGATCATCACAGTTGAAGCTTCATGGCAGTACCTAAAACATTTCTTGTGAAACATAATGGGATCCAGCAGATGAAGGAGAGATGTCTGCATGTGAACTAGTCACTGTAGGTTCCCTTTGTAATAAACAGAGAAAAAGAGGTGTTTATAGAGAGAAATTAGTCTTATAAGTATACCTCTTAAATAGACCAGACAAATCACATGCTAAAGATGCCTATTTCTCTTCATTGGATGTAAATGGAGACAGAGGTTACTGTCAGATGCAGAGACTAAACTTATGGATATCTAAATTGAGGTGAGATGAATCCCACCCATGAAGCTGACTGCACACAAAGGCAGGTGCAGGCCCAGTAATAGAGCTATGTCATAGAATGTGGCAGCATGTACCACACCAGCTGGTACTAATGTCACCTTAGCTTCCCTGGGAAATGTATCCCAACATTTCTGTGAACCAGATATCAAGAGAAGATCTGGCCTCTTAGAGTATATTTCCTCCTCTACAGTCTTTTGCAGGTGGCTGAACCCAGACCAAATATTTATAGAGCTAAATATTTCTTTTCTCCATGGGAGGGAAATAGAAAAATTACAGATCCTAATTTGTTTTCATAGTGGGTTGGAAATAATGACAAACTGGCCATTAAAATTAAGACTCTTTTTTGAATTCTTTTTTCAAGGACAAATGTACATCTGTAAGTTTCTTTCTCATAGGACAGTTGGGAGGTCTGCAAGGTTGATTAAGGAAATCTGAGAAAGAAAAAAAAAAGATTATTTCTCTTTAGTAAGTGAAATTATTTGAGATGACTGTCTGTTCAAATAAATTGTAGTTACAGTCATTTTAATGAATAGAATTTTGTCAGAAACCATTCCCAGGCATATAAAATCAGCTCATCTACAGTGTGAATGCCTTTCCCTGCATGTGTTTAATCCATATAAGGTCAGTTCTTCAAAAAAAATATGGGCAAGGTTATAGCATATATAGCATAACTGTATATGGAAGAAAATACAAAGGGTAGATGGGGGTTATTACACATCCCTTGTCCTCAGTACCAAAAATAAATCCTAGATATAATTTATTAACTAGAAATCACACCGCAGTCTTATTTTTGTTATCTAAAATATAGATTGTTTTGTAGTTTCCAAAGGTGACAAAAGAGCTTGACTAAGAAAAAAAATCAGTTGTGATTAACACAGGTAAGGATTTTGAGTGGCTATCTGCTTGCATTACAATGTCACTCATATTTGCACTCTCACATACAAATCCTCCTATTGTATTCTCTTTCCTTAGAGATATTTTTCACCTCATATTGAGTCCTATGGACCACCACAATCAAGACATTTTTCAAAAATGCCCCCAGAGAATTAATTTTTGCCTGATTCAGAAGCCTGCAATTCACTTCTCACTAACAGTTCAGTACAAAGAAAAGGTAATTCAATAATCTAAAAAAAGTGATTTATTAACCTTTGAAACAAGTTAGTTTTTCTCTTTTTTTTTTTTTCAGTACATACTACAAATTGTCTTGACATAGATCTCAAAATCCTAATACTGCCAGCATATGAAAATGGAGGGTTATATGTCATTATCTTCTCTTGTCTTCACAGCATAATTGTCTTCACTATTACATCATCTAAGAGACTAAGTGATCCAGTTCAGTGCCACTCACCATTTCCAGGCTCTTGTTTTCTAAAAATTCAGTGAAAAGAAGTATTCACAATACATAATAAACAGAAAAAAAGACTCATATATTTATAACATATAGTGTATATTTTACTTTTTCTGAGTCTCCAACAGGAATTTGGGGGAAAAAAGAAGTATGTAAGAAAATGATTTGAAAGTACTGAACAATTTTCAAAAAAAAAAAAAAAAAAAAGCTCATATGTGAGTTGTGTAGGTAGGCCCTGACATTTATACATTTATGCATAAATACATTTATGCATTCATCCTTTCTACCTTCCATGCTGAAATGATAGACACTTAATTATATTTTTACAGAGAGTTTGTTTCAAGCAGCATCTAATAAATGGCTTGAGAGGTGGTTACAACAGAAATTTTATTATAAACACCTAAATATCCACCTAATTCAATACTATAAAAGCAAGATAGAGGATATTACATGTCAAAGTGTGGAGGAGAAAGGGATCCTGTTGTCCTTCCAAGTTATCCAGGGTAGAGTTGGGAGCTCCTGCCACGCTTACAAAAATCGAGGATATCTGCTGATCTGAAAGCTACTGCTAGTGATGCTAGGAGAGCAGAATTTGAAGAGAGCAGAGGGAATTAAGCATAGGATTCACCTCATCTAACTTTAGAGGTCTGGAATATGATCATGTCCATTTGAACTAGTCTTCTTCACTTCCATTAGAGAGAGAGGAAAGAGATGGGCATTTTAAGTAACAGCTGAATTTGCAGTCTGATTTACAAGCACATCACATCAGACGAATCCCACCAGGCTGGTCAACAAACTCCATACCAAGTGATAATGATTTGGTCTGCAGGGAGCTAAGCTGAGCTGATCAGTTGCCTGACAGGTGGTTTTTTTTTTGTTTTGTTTTGTTTTGTTTTGTTTTGTTTTTTGTTTTTTGTTTTTTTTGTAGCCATCAGGGAGTTTAACACATGGCTTGAAAGAGGAGAATGAGATGTCATGAATTCAGGAAATGCCTTTCTAAAGCTTTTTCAAGATAGCAGCTGACATCTCAGGAAATGGAGACACAAAATGGAGAAAAAATTAGTATGTTGGTGAAGGTAGAATATAAGTTCTATCTATCAGTCTCTCAAGAGGTTTTCAGAGAGTAAATTTATTCAAAAGACTTGAATGACTGTTATGCCAGGCCTTAATATTTCAAATTATGAGTTTGAAAAAAAAAAAAAAACACAGCTCAATAAGCATTGGCAGGTGCCATGCCTGATTTCTGTTTAGAGTTCAAACTGTGCTTTAACTGACACATAATGAAATAATGTATCTGTTAGAGACTCCTTGATTTTATTTACCTTTCTGAGAAGTGGGAAATCAGTGCTACTTTCTATCCTGTAGGATGGTATTTGCATATAACCTTTTGAGGAATTTCCTTTATTTTGATTTTTGAGAGTTTTGAAATCATTGCACTCAACGCTGATAGTAGCAAGAAGAGATTAGACTCCATGAACAGTCAAAATTTACACCAAAGAAGAGCTGATATTAATCCCATCCTATTTTATCTGAAACTGTTAAATCCTTTATAAGGCAAGCAGCACCTTCTTCAATGTCCCGAAGATATTTGATGACAAACATGAGGCAACAGAAATCATAAAACATTTCATTTTACCTCTGTCTTCCTCTGCCCTCCCAGATGAGTGTATAGTAAAATGCATTTAATTTAATTGAAGTTTGAAGCATTGATTTTGTACTATAAGAGTCAGGGAGTAGCAAGAGCCAGCTGCTCCCTAAGGAATCGGGAGGTCAGAGATGAGTGCGATCATGATGTGGGCAAAGAGAGTCCTGGTCACCCCGATGGCCCAGAGGCCAGGCAGGTGGAGGTGGAAGGATTCTGAGCCGGGCTGAAACAGGGGCCTTGGACTATGTATGAAGAGAGGAGGCCCTAGGAGAGGCTTGACAGGGCCATTAAGGCCTATTCTGCATTCACGACCCTGACAGTAATTAACTAAAATAATGCCAGTTTTATTTATTGCTATTGGCTCAGGCTGTGCCTGCCAGATATAAATTACATACATGTGAAAAGCAGCTAAACAGATATTTTATTTTTCTGATAGACATACGGGTAGTTAATGTCCCTCCTTAGTACTGATTATATTATGCAGAAGACTGGGTACTTCATACTCTTCCATTTTTACAGATTAACGGTAACATTTTCAAACAAGGTAGAGAGAAGGAATATTCATTTAGCGCAATGTCATTTTGAAAATTGAGCTTTGATTGTTAAGCCTACTTAGCCAAATTCTCACATTAAATATAAAAGTGAATACTTTTTTTTTTTTTTTT
This sequence comes from Nothoprocta pentlandii, assembly GCA_013398315.1. NCBI lineage: Eukaryota > Metazoa > Chordata > Aves > Tinamiformes > Tinamidae > Nothoprocta > Nothoprocta pentlandii. The sequence goes on along the minus strand of VZSG01001446.1, from coordinate 61,136 downwards.
TTTCACAGTCTGAGTTAAGCTGACAAAATCAGGAAATTCAAAGCTAGACTTGGCACCATTTACTTAAAATATTCCTAAAGAGTTATCAGTGATACTTTGCAAAGTTTCTTCACTTTCTGCAATCAGGCTTATAACACAGGGACCATGTAAGCACGTACTTCCACCTTTATACACAAAGACATACAAAGAAGAACAAACTGTAAACATAATTTTGTGGTGTAGGACACATGGGGAAGAAGACTGTGCTATTAATTCTTATAGTGTTAATATCATAGCCTCAAGTCCAGAAAGATGTATCTAGGTAGCAAAAATTATCTGTTTCTCAGGATTTCCATGATTTACTAACATTTGGAAATCTCCTTTGTTGTTTTGTAACTTACAGAAGATGGGGAAGATTCTTGACTTCAAATTACCAGCTTCAGATGGTCTTTGATTCATCCCTTTTGTGGCTCTCTGTTGAACGAGAGTTTATAGAACAACAGTGATGTGAGGCCGAATAAAAGCTGTCAAACACCTGAACAAAACATTGTGTCTCAAACTCATCCTTAACAGATGCATGAAGCACAAGCACTTGTGCTCATGTTAACCTCTTTGTTTAAGAACTCAGCCCTACATATGTCACCATATGAAGGTTCATAGAGGTTTGGCATAAAAGGATATTATCTTTTGAAATAAACAGAATGATAAATTAACTCAGCCTGAAGAACCCCTTGCCACACTGTACACTGTTGAAGCTCCGCCTCTTTGGGATCAGTAGATTATTTCTTGTCCTTCACTTCATGAGATGATAATTATATACCTGTCACATTACCTACTGCTTTTAGCACGCAACTTGCACGTTTTCCGCAACAACCTACCACTTAGTTTTCTTCCACTTTTTAAATAGTGCTGACTGGTGATTTTTAATTAAGACTTGACAGTTGAAATTTGCATTCCAAAAGCTAGCTGAAGTTGCTGGAATTGGATTGTCTATTAAGCTATTATGCAGCATGCTACTTGCACACAACCCCATCTAACAAGAATGTTGGAGCCCCTGGAAACATTGTGTGCAAAAGTTTAGGCTACTTCTCTGAGAGCATCATGAATTGATATTTTATGCTTTAATGCTCAGGTAATGGAGTATAAATAAGCATGCTGAGCAACTTCTGTAAGTCTAAGAGAAATATTGTTCTTGTTTGATTCACTATTCATTCATACTTGTCAGCTAACAAAACTGTGTGACCAAATTGCCAAACTGCTAAGATTAGTTTTGCTAGTTCCAGGATGTAGTGAAAAAGTGACCCAGGGTAACAGGCAAAGCATTGAGAGCTGCAGTTCTTCCAGAACTACACTTCAGGTTTTATAGGTTTATTAGAAACTTGGTTCTGTAAAAAGCTTTGACTACTGTGAAAAGTTCTTGGTATGACATTCATTTAACTAGACCAATTTTCCCTCATCTCCATTGACTTTAGTAGAGCAACTTCTACTTGACACTCTCATAAGCCATGCCTCAATTAGGTTCCTCAAATTGAAATCTGGTCCTATTAGTACTTCCTTTTTCTTAAAAAATGAGAGGCATATGTTGCCCTTAAAGCCAAGAATCTTTTTAAAGATTTTCCATTAAAATTGGCTGATAATTAATCACTGCAGGTAGCTACAGAATCAAATATCTTATCTTGTTTTCACAACCAGGAATAGCACAAAACTGCAATTATAATAGACTAGGAAATATTGAGTTTACAAAGTCATTTTTGTCTCTATCATGAATTATAATGTTATGGAGTACAATTCTGATCATGTCCCTGGGCTGACAGATATTTTGAGAAAAAGTAGATAATAAGTTTATGAAATGTATTTGTGAAACTCCAATTGCTTCTTTCCAATGAATATTTTTCCTGTGTTTTCTTTCCTATGAGTGCAATGACATTTGAAACAAAACAACCACAGTATAGCTGTAAGGTTAGAGCTGAGGATGCACATTCAAACCAAGAAGCAATATGTAGAAGAAATACAATGGACAGCCTAGAAAAATTGCATCCTCTAGAACACTGGTCTCATTCTAATTATATACATTCATCATATCTGTAGGGTTAAAAGGCACACTGTGCCACTTTCATAGCACTGGAAAATGCTGTTTGGATTTATTTCTTTTGGAAAATAAAACAATAGAAGTCCCATTTATGTCCAGTCTCAGAGAATTTTAAAATCACTGAATAAAATTGTTCATTTGAATGTTTTCTTACTTCCAGGATCACCTCCCAGTTTGATCATTAACTTCTGTTTCACTTGCTGTTTTGTAATTCATCTTATCTTTCATCTTTAACTGAAGTAAATGCTGATGAACCAAAAACAAGAGAGAAGTTTTTCTCATCGATGAATTTAAAAAAAGAAATTAGGGAAGGGAAGAGAAGGGAAAGGAAATGGGTACAGGTTAATCTGTGTAGAGGTCATGGTAGATTAAATCCTAGAAAGTCAACCAGCTTATGTAGTTTAAATATTTAGAAAAAAAAAAGCGTTGAAAAAAAAAAAAAAAGAGATCTATTCATAGAAAATATCTGTTTTTCTGTTAATAAAAAGTGAATGGATGTTCTAGGATGATGTAGATTGTTCTTTCCACTGGAAGAACTTAAATATGCCTGAGAACAGTGCATTTTCAGGTGTGGACAGAGACAGAGGGACAAAGTAAGGAGCTGGGAACCAGGTGTTTGAGAAACATCAAGGGATATCTGAGAGGAAAAGTAAGCAGGCATATTCTGGTCTCTGTGGTGAAGGGAAAGAAAAATCCTAGAGACCAGTAGAAACAGTGCAATATTTACTGCAACTCGGAAAGTCATTGATGTGTTTCAGAGCTAGCTTGGAAGCAAGTACCAAAGTGGGTGAGGAAGGAGATGATTATATTACTCTTTTAAACTTATTTTTCTGACCCAATCATATTAAGTTTTCTCTATTTAAATGGTTAAGTAAATATACTGTGATCAAACTATGCATTTATGCATAATGTACTTTTGGATCTTCATTGGGAAGCTCACTACAAAAGGAAAACAGTCCAGACAAAGCCATGCTTGAGGTCTTGCTGACCAGGTGCCATCATAAGCCCATTACCTCATTCTTACTTGGCACATAGGCCGGATCACTAAGTGATAACAATGAGTTGCATTTTTGTTGTTTTTCATCCAATGTCAAGTTTGACTTGGCCTAGGAACCCTGGAAGCCTGATTTAAATCTGTGATGATCCCTGCTTTGACCCTGTAGGTTAGTCCCTTCAAGTGCACAGGCGTGAAAGAAGGAAAAGAAAATCTACTTCCCAAGCAGAAGTAAGTTCTGAAATGGTAGGTATATCAAACCAACTGCTTAATATGCAAGCAGCACAGATGGTGCAGAAGGCTACAGTGAGCCAAGATGAATTAGCCTCCTCTGGCTTGTAAAAGAAAAAGAAACACCACCTTTCAAACAAATCCATCTGTGCAACAGCACCAGCTCTTGCAATCTGAGTCTTGCCAAAAGTTTTTTCACGAGAGAAGGCAATTCAGAAGCCCAGAGCTCATCAGGACTTAAGCTACAGCACTCCTGGTATTAGTTGGTTCACCTCATGCCTGGATAACAGCAGAATTTCCTCCAGAAATAGAGCCAGCACAGCAAGATGCTCATCTGCTTTTCAAGAGGGCAAAATGACTTTTAACACAAACACTTCAACCATTCAACAAATCAAGATAGATTTAAAAGCCATAGCAGGGATGCAGTTTTGTACCAGGACCACAAGATGAACCTGCCTAGTCTTCTCCACTAAGCTTTTAAAAGCAGACACCCATTTAATCCAGTCTAACAGCTAAAACATGACTGTTAGCTGGAAAATCACTGTTACTCTTTTGAAATCAAGACCCAATACATTTAAAGTAGACAGTTTTTCAGACAGTGGCATAGACTGTGATGTCTTCAATAAGCTCTGATTGGGGAAACCACTGACCTTTAAAATGGTTAGTCCTAGCAAGGAGATTTTTCATTACTCTTCTCCACATTTTATTTCCTGATACTCATCTGAGTTCAGTGTTTGCTCATGGCCCCTCTTATCCTTCCACTCTTCTCTTTCGTGTTTAATACATCACTGCCCATGTTGGCCGCTAAGTGTAGGCCTTGTTCTCTGATGGGAACAGCATCAAGTTCCCTCTGCAAATAACCTGAACTGTCAGTTGAAACTGAGCTGTAAGCTGAAATTGTTGCCTTGGATCTAAGCGGATGGAAATGAGAGATGAAGAGGCTTATGTGGAGATATTTCTTTTTAAATATTAAATATCTGGCTTCCTGGATGGAGCGTGAAGTTCCTGGACTCCTGAGGTGCACATGCCATTTGGAGACACAGAGACAATCAGCTACTCACAGCTAGGAGTGGAGAGAGCTCTGCAGAAGGCTTATTGAAAGCCTTTGATGAAAGCAAAGTCTCTGAAAAGCTGTATTGCAGTTGACTGCTGATAGAAAGTGTCTAAAGAATATCTGTGAGGAAGGCTGAGCTAGTGAGATTATTCTTATGATCCCACAAGACCCTAAACCCCTACAAAACAAACAGCACAGACCATAAGGAAGCAATGCAGGTAATAAAAATGTTTTAAAAGTTTGGGATGAGATTACTAAAATAAGAATGGCTTAAATGTGTCCATCTAAAAAGGAGACTAAGGGAAGGGGAGATATTCAGAGTATGAAAGTCATGATGACTGATCAGATCCCTTAACTCTACTCCACAGCATTAAGACTGTTTAGGAGGAATAGAGGGAATGACCTGTAGTTTCCTTCTGGAATTTACTGACACGGAAGATTGTTAATTCAAGCACCATGTCCAGATTTTTTAAGAATGTTAAATAAGTTAATGCGAACTAATGACATGTGTCACCAGACAAGCTTATGCAATAAAATCTGATATTTCAAGGTGTAAACAAGACACCTGTAATGATCAATAAAGGCATATCTCTCTGTCCCTGAATCTTGCAGATTGTACTATAAGAGCTCACATATTTTAAAGTGTGAGATTTTTAAAAATATAGCATATTTTTGAGCATATTTTTTAAAAGATATTGCTCTAGAAGAACCAATGGCTTAATCTGGCATGATAGTTTTTAGGAGTCAGTGTGTGATCTCAGAGGATAAAAAAGAAAAAAAAAAAAAGGACAAAGTAGAAAGGCATTCTTTTAACGCATTGCTCTGTGAACCTTTGTGATATGTAAAGAGAACATGAGTAGCAATGAAGTTTATCAGCAATACTAAACAAGGGTCTTTGGGCTTCCTACGGAACCTGAAGTCTGAAAGCAGTTCAGCCTATAGCACTGCTGTTCACTCTTCAGAGAGAAATGAGTGAGAAAATAGAAAACACTGAAAGTTCCCAAGCTTAGGAGGTTTAGAGCTGCCTTCTTCTATAAAACCTATAATGCAGTGCAGAAAAACAGAAGGTACAAGTGGGTGTAACTTTACTGAAGTCTACTGCCAGGGGCTGACGATCCAACCTGTTATATTTCTAACAGCACTGTGGGTTTTTATTCTGAATGTATTCTTTACCTGTCGAGCATGCATAATGGTGGGATACTTTATTTTGCAAATGTGACAATCAATGTCTTCTCCATATTTTGTAGAGGATTCAAAACGATAGCTGGAGGCACCAGCATCATTGTCAGATTTCCCAACAAGTCAGTCAGAGATGGCAGGAACTCACTATTGACATAGCACTGTTTTTAAATTTATCCCCCACATGCAACTTTGAAAATGTTTGTAGCATTCTCAGTAGGTGTCATTTCATTGCTCAGTTCTAGAACATAATTACAGCTCTATTTATCTGGGAAAGGTGAAAGTAAAAATGAAAAAAAAATATACATATATATTAAAAACTTCTAGAACCTAGAAAAGTTTTGGGAAACTCTTTTGACCAGCAGGAAAAATGCCTTTTCCATCAGAAAAGTTGCTTCAGATAGTTTTAGAGGTAGATAAGTCCTAAAGCAATTAAAAAAAAAAAACAGATTAATTTCATAGAAAAATTTTGCTTCTCTATGGGTAGCTGAAGATGAAAAGCATTATGGTCTTTTACAGAAAACACTGCATAGGTATTGCTCGAAGATTTCAATTAAAGGCTAATTAAAGTACAAAGCCTGGAACATCTTGAAGAAGATTAATTGAAAGAACAGGAATTTTAATTTCATGAAGAAAAATCATAGCATTATATGAAATTCATGTAATTACATTTGCAGATGAAGCAAACAAAAGTTAAACCACAAAACTTTGACCGCTGCTAGATCTAGGTAAAGAATTTGATTTCATTTACGGAGGACTGTTTCTCTGTTTCCTCATAGTCAGAATTAGGTAAGCCCATTTCTAACCCTTCCTTATGGATAAGATCTATTTGAACTGCATTAGCTGGGGTAGACCTCTTGGCTGCTCTCCTGCACCCATGTCTTGCTTCTGTGGAGAACAGGCAAAACAGCTCCTCTGACTCCTTTTTGTTTTCTGGCAGGAATTTCCACACAGCCACTGTAGAGCATGCTGGCAAACACCCTCTTCAGCTGCCAGTGTATCAAATGACTATATAAATTTCCTGATGTTTTCCCATCATCAGACAAGTCAAATCAAATCAATCCAGGAAGTGAAACAGGTATAGTGCCCAGATCTGTTAAAGCACATATTATCACTAGCTTTCAAAATGCTTTTAAAGAAGGCCAGGATTGTCAGAAACATTTTTGTATGTTGAGAAACTGAGGTACAAGGCAGTAAAGTAATTTGCCTGAAGTCAACACAACACAAAGCAGCTTCACATCTCTTGAGTAGTACCCAGTTCTACTGAACACAATTCAGAACAGCTCAGAGCATTAAAAAAAAAAAAAAAAAAAAAAAAAAAAGCATTAAAACTTCAACTTGTGAGACAATAATAGGAGGAAAAAAAAAAAAAAGGAAAACTCCCTAATACACCATGTACCAAATTTCTTAGCAACAAAATGTTACTGCTGAATTAAGATATTAGGCTCGTTTCAGTATATTGGAGCTATGGGCTCTCAGCAACAATTAAGAGCAAATCAGTGAGACTCCACTGAGCATACACATATTTACACAGTCACTAAGTGGTGGTCTACATTGACCTCCAGGAACACCCACAAAATGATCATTCTGGCAATAGCAGCCAGACACAAAGAGGCTTCGGAGGAAAAGGAGGGAATCACATCTACCAATTCAAACTTGACCTACTTGCAATGAGAAGCAAGACTCCAAACCACCAATAAAAGACTGGATAGAACTAGTGATATGATCACTGGCTTAGTCTGGTTATTCACTTTGCTGGTCTGTGTTTTCTCCACAACAGAGCAAGCAATGGCCCAGTTTTTATGATTCCGTTCATTATATGTATATCTAGTTAATGACTACCACATTCCTTTCAGAGCTTGAAAAAGAGACACCCAACCAATCCATAAATCAGCTAGTTTGTACCCCAAAATAGCAGATGCTGTTCACTCAGCAGTCAGTGGCACACTATAATCTCCTTTAACAATATTGAGGACTTGGCTCATTAGCATTTCTCCTGAAAATGACACTGGGGTCAACACAGTGTGTTGTCCACACTGGTGGACAACAGGCTAACCATGAGTCAAGGCAATAGCTCAGCACCAATAAAAGCTAATGATGCATTCAGCTGTATCAAGAGGATCATAGCCTCAGAAGAGTGAGGGAAGTGAGTGTTTTCCTTTTACTTGTTTGCATCCAAAATATTCCCCCCAGATTTTGGCCTCCTCAAGAAGAAGATGAAAGAAAACTGGTCATTAAACTGGAAAAAGTTCAGCAGAGGACCAAGAAGATGTTTGAGTTTGGAGCCTCTTGGTCCTGTAAGGAGAAGATGAGAGAGATCTGTTTGTTCAGCCTGAAGCTAAGGTAGTTTTGGGGACACTGTGGAGACATAGTAGCCTGCCAGTAATGAAGATGAGGTTACAGAGAATTATAGAATCCTTAAGGTTGGAAGGTTTTCTCTCCTCTAGAGAGAAAAGCAGAAAGTAGAGCTCAGCTCTTTGGTCAGGTGAATATCAGGAATAATAAAAGAGAATGGTCATAAATTGAAACAGGGGTTATTTTAATTGGATGTGGGAGCAAAAGTTTAATGTGAGGGCAATTAGGCACTGGAGTTAGTTGCCCAGAGAAATTTCCAGGGCCTAACTGGACAAAATCCTGAGCAACCTACTCTATTTGACTTTTCATTGAGCAGGAGATTGGCCTGTAGAACTCTCAAAGTCCCTTCCAAACTGAATAAATTGTATATTCTAACAAAAGTGGTCATAAAAGGACGACCTCTAGGTAAAGCTCTTTGTGTAGGATATCTGGACTCAATGGTCAATTCTGCCACAGGCTTCCTGTGTAACCACAGGCAAGTTATCTAACCAAGGTCTCTGAATACCATTTAAGCACCTAACTCCCCTTGCCTTCCTCCCTTCAAGTATCTACATGTCTGAATCGGAGTTAAAAAAATATAAGACTTTTTAAACTCTTTGTTCCTTTCTGTAGAAATAACTTGAAAAGATAAACTATTTGAGAAGAGTGATATGATGGGAAACTGATTGATACTTCATTATTACAGTAATGGAAAAAGCCAAAGTATCTTCATCATAACACTAAAGTTCAATTACAGATTGTTATGCTGCAGGACTGCTGATGGATGAATAAATCATATGGCTTATAATTAATATGTAAAGAAAAGTCCCTTCCATGTGTCTAATCACAGGTCATATAGATCATCAAGAAAATCTAAACACTCCTTAGATCTTCCATATTCTGGGTCAATCTCACCCACAACCCATTGTTCCAGGATCCAGAGGAGTTAGCAGGTTGTTGCTTGTTACTAGGAAGTCCTTTTTTTAAAGACTGATTGCAGGAAAGAAAAAATTAGTTAAGAAAACCCAGTTGGCAATTCTTGAAAGTTGAGAAGATGAGATACCAACAGATAGGAAGAAAAGGAAAAGAAAAAAAATGACAAAATGAGAAAAATTATATCAGAAATGTGAAATATGACGAGCATTTTGGAAAAAAAAAAAAAAAAAGAATGGTGCCAATTCAAAGCAAACCCAAATTCCTAGTAGTCACTCCACCAATTGTTGTATTTAGTTCTGAATATTACTTTGCTCCCTTCAGACAGTCAGGCTGGGTGAGCTCTGCATGCCTTTCATTTCACCAGCCAACTGTTAAGTCCCAGTATCAGGGGACTGAGCAGACAGAGGAGAATATTTGAGACATAACCTTCTCTACAGTCCATGAAAATGTTCCAGCCTCCACTGCTCCTCCCTGCTCCTTATGATTTCAAAGTGAGGCTTTTTCTCACTGCCAAGGGAATTTGATGTCTGAGTTATTTGAGCTTAACACAGTGGATCCTTCCTGAATATTTATAGACCTTGAAAAGGATTAAAGTTTTTACACCAGTAATATACTTCTGATGAGATAATTCCAACCAAGAGTCACATTGCTGATGTCCTATATTTGCATTTGTTTATATATTTGTTTTAAAATAAATACCAAAAGTGTGGTTCTCATGCTAAAATGTTTGATTAAGTGGTTTGGCAAATTGATAAGCCTTCACAATATTTACAAAAAAAAGAAAAAAAAAAAAAAAAAACAGGCATTGCTACCAGGCCAAGAGACTTTTGTAGTGTAGTACCTCGTATTTAATTAAGACAAGGTTGTTTCTAGTGTAAACTTGGGCACAGATTAAGTTGGCCACTATTTTTACATAATTTTGCCAACTGTGAATTGCTGATATTTATTCCTAAAGAGTGATCTCTGTTTTTATTTCTAGCTTTATCTCTATGTAATGCCTTTCATACAATGTCAGCTCTTTACCTGACTATTTACCAACATTATTGTAACCTCTGGCTCATATATCTCTGTCATACATGGAAAAGCATTTACTAAGGAAGAGCTAGTAGCACATATTTATTTTATATCTTTTCTATATGTTTCCAGATAAGCCAGACCTTGTTTTCAAATGCCCCAAGTTGAAAGCTTAAACATCATCAGCTCTTGTTAACTGCAAGCTACAAGTGAGACCAGATGTTTTTGAACACATCTGTGAAGAATCAACATTTGCCTGTGGGTTCTGCATTCACAATAGCTTGTCCCACATAGCCAAATCAGCTGAACTGTTTAGGAAAGTAGACTCTAATACAGATGAACTAATATATCTCCTCAGGTGCAACTTTTTCTTGGCAAGAAAAACAGACTCTTCTCTAACAGCAAGGTAAGACACTGCTGGAATTCAAGTTTTTCTGTTTTTCATTCTAATCCTAGTTACAATAGGAGTAGTAGTCTTCCTTCTAATTTTTAAGATATCTATTAATGCATAAGTGACCTTCTATCAGTCTGTGCATTCTTAATTATATCTGATTTTCTCATCTGATTTACTGTATGTTTTAACATATACAGCAATAAAAAAGGGAGGACAAGTACAGAGAGAAAAAGAAGAGAGTAAAGCACAGGTAAATGTGTGGCTGGTTTGCACGTAAAAGAAAAGAGTTTTCCTCAGAATGTTAGTAACTTCAAATGCTGAAAATTAGTTATGTTCTGCACTGCGGAAAGGGAAAAAACATAACTGTCTACAGAATTTGCATAGGAAGTGTGGCTTTGAAGCCAGAATCACCTCAAATTAGAAAGTGCCATCTTTCTGAGCTTTATGCTTTGGGAAAGAACCAAAAAAAAAAAAAAAAAAAAAAAAAAAAAAAAAAAAAAAAAAAAAAAAAAAAAAAAAAAAAAAAAAAGACAAATAATAAACAACACAGACCATAGTGTCTATAGTGTCTAGAATTGGCTTCTCCCACTCTTTAGGGATATAGAACTAACTATAAAGTCATTAGAGCCACTAAAGCTACTTTGGAAAAAAAATTAATTGAAACAGTCTAGTACATCCAATAGGAATATATATTTTCCCCTATATCTAAGAGGAAAACAAATGCAACCACTTCACTAAAACTTTTTCTAGAACTTTGACTTCACACATCAAGAAGCAGCAATTTTGCAGGAAGGGCAAGGGAAATAATCCCCGTATCAGAGGTCTACTTTTTGCTTTTTAAAATAGCAAAGCTGGAGACAAATAAGAAGGCAAAGTTATTAGCCTCTGAAAAACTTCTGTGTTTGTGTTGAGTTTGACAGATACTTTTTTTACAAATTGAGACTCCCACGAGTATGTTCCTACCACTCCCAGATACTTCCTGCAGTTAGATGTTCCATACACCGGCCATGGCTCTGCTGCGGGAACTGACCAAAAGCTTTAAGCAGTCATTTATCCCCTCAGCATCATGCCATTTATCATCATGTTTTCTATAGCAAATCAAGGAACTGTCTGAAGCACATATACATCAAAAATGTTGGGACTGTGAATTCAAATACTTAAAAGTATTAAGAAAACAATCATATTTTTTCACTTCATGTTTATTGCCTAAAATATAGATGTCAAGTTAAAACATGGGTAGCAAGAGTCTGACACCACCATGGACAATTCATCTTATTCTATAATAAATGGCTACAGGATTTGTTTGAATAAATAATAAATAAATAAATAAACTTCCAAAGAGTCATCAGTCTACCCAAATTAAGGATCTTTTTCTGAAAACATGGGAAATAATAAGAATCAACTCCCAGCCTGTCAAGTCCTCTTCCATAATAGATATGAGGTTAGAAGGGAAACCAGAAGCCCAGCATTTTAAGATCCACTCAGTTTGAGGAGTCTGCCCTCATATTACTTAATAGATAATAATGCCTATTACACTAAGGAATGTCCAAAATTGGAGATTTCAGAAACTGGTGTTCCTTTTCATCTTCTGTAATTTTACAGTTGGTTATAGGATTAAATACAGCAGGCAGAGTAGATTGCTTTTTGGGGCCTTAGGTTAGCTCAGGACCTAAACCCAAGCATAGGGAGGATTTAGGTAGACTGTAAGCCACCTTCAAGCCATTAATGGTTGTAGACTATTAGACCCTGTTAGTTACCTCAGGGAATTCAATCTTTTTTCACTACTCTAGTATTAATCTTTTATTCCTAATTGAAATGTGAAGGGGAAATGCTTTGTCAAAAGATTTTTTTATATAGTTTCATTGTAGCCTCTTTTTACTGTTGAAACACTTGCCCAGGATTTGTAGAAATAGATCTGTAGAAATATGCAGGAAATTCTAACCCAGATGCAAATGTTTGTGTAACACAGAGGAAACTCATCTCAAAGATTCAGTTCCAAATACGGACAAACTTTACTAAATCTAATTTCTGCATGTAATTTTTTGAAACCTTGATCTTATCATCCACCACTGAAATAACTAGTGAAGGAGGGAGTCTGGAGAGTGTGAGATGTCTGTACCAGTCAACTGGTGGAAGATGGAAAAAAAAAAGTGTATTGAGACTAAATTTGACAGAACAAGTTAAGGCACTTTTCTGCTTTCCTAATGACCTCTGAACAGTTCAGATCTCTTTCCTGGAGTATGTGTATCTTGTAGTGCTCTTTACAGCTACAAGAATCACAGAATCACAGAATATTCAAGGTTGGAAGGGACCTCTAGTTCAACCTTCCCACTCCAGCAGGGACACCAAGCAGATGTCACCAAGCTGGGTGGAGTGGCCGACACTC
>VZSG01001446.1:0-31743 GCA_013398315.1 Nothoprocta pentlandii | reverse complement strand
TCTGGAGAAGAGAAGGCTGAGAGGGCATCTGATTAATATGTGCAAGTTCATGAAGGGGGAATGTAGGGAGGAAGGGACCAGGCTCTTCTCAGTGGTGGCCAGTGATAGGACAAGGGGTAATGGGTGCAAGCTGCAACACAAGAAGTTCCATCTCCCTGTGAGGAAGAACTTCTTTGCTGTGAGGGTGCCAGAGCCCTGGAACAGGCTGCCCAGGGAGGCTGTGGAATCTCCTTCTCTGGAGTTCTTCCAAACCCACCTGGCTGCCACCCTGTGCCCCTTCCTCTAGGTGTCCCTGCTGAAGCAGGGAGGTTGGACTAGATGATCTCTAGAGGTCCCTTCCAACCTCAACCATTTTGTGATACTGTGATTCTGTGATCTCATCCCATTTCATACATCCTACACTATATAAGACATCCCTGTGGGACTTACAGGTATGGCACAAAACTTCCAGATGAGGGTGGGATATCATAGGTCATCTCAAATAGCAAGAGACACATATGCTTGGACTACTGACCTTGCTCTATATGATTAGTTTAGACTAGATTTCTACCTTTGGGTGGTTAAGTTTGAAGTAGGTTCATCCCATCTACACTGCTCAGTTTAGGTGTTTTGGACTCAACTCTGTTACTCACACATAGTCTAGTGACATTTGAGATGCACTAGAGTATCCTGTCTGTGCATCAGCTGCTGCTCCAGAAAGACAGATCTCCTATATCATAAGAAACAGACATTTGTTTTACCTACAGCCAATCAACATTTCTTGTAGTAATCCCTATTTTCAATACAGGGAGTATTTATGTATCCTGTGAATTCCCCCAACTCCCATGAAGAGATCTGTTTCCACATTCGCTTGCAGAAATTCAAATGTCTTGTAATGCAGTATGCCTTCCAAGTTTTGGTTCAGTATGCAATATAAGGGCACAAATATACTCAGATATAAATGGCAGCAATTAGTCCCATGTACCTCTGCAATGGTACCACTGCACTGCTATGCATACATGTAAGTAGGAGAGACAAAGAACAGGCACCGCAACAATGAATAGCAGTAGAAAAAACAGGAAAGAGGAAGGGAGGAAAAAAAAAAGAAAATGTAGAAAATTTGGATTAAAAGAGCCATATTGCAATTGATAAAACAAAAGGAGACCCAAACAAAGAACAATGAGCGAAATGATGAACTACAAATAGGAAAACTGTGCAAAGGAAAATGTTAAAAAGTGCATACAAAACCAGGCAATGGAACATATCCATGTAAACATCCCTTTCATTAAAGAAGGCATATGCACTTACAGTGAGACACAGAACTGCACACAACGAAGTACCTAAGAGGCAAGAAGAACTGTTAACAACAATCTGTCATTTCACTTTTTTGTTGAGTTGAGGCTTAGGTGACTAATAGGCTTGGCTTAGTGTTTTGTGTTCAGTGTACACATGGCTATTGGAAACCAAAAGCAAAACAAATGTTTGTTCAGAAAGTGCTGTATAAGGTGTCAGGTACATGCCTATTATTGCTAATCACAGACTGATAATCACTTTTATAGCTAGAGCTGCAAAGAATTTACCCTTTTTCTCCTTGTCCACCGCTTAGAGCCTTTAGTCTGTAGGCAATGAAAGTTTTTCAAGGAAATAAACAAAGAAAGTATATCCTCAGAAATCTTTCACAGGTCTGTCTCTTAAAAAGTAGTTCATGGAGTGAAGTGTGATTTTTCAAAAGTGGAAGGTTTATTAAGAAAGGAAATTGCAAACAGAACATCAAAAAAAGAACTTTCCAATTACCTTCCATTTAGAAGCAAGTTAAATTAAAATCACTTCCATCAATAAAATATCCCAATACATCTTTTTCTGCTTTCTAATCACAAATTACATAGACATGATTAAACCCATAATCATCCTCCCCTAGTCGTATGAATGTGAATTTCTGTCGTAACTTCAGGATCACCATTCCAAACTTCCTGTATATACTTAAATGTATTATGTATTTAAAGTCTTTCAGAGTCATTTAATTTAGAATTTCTGTCTCCAGCCATTCCACTATACTAATATCTATGAGATGCAGGTAGCCTCAGGACAGGAGAAGACTTTCCTATCCTGCAGAAGCTTTTAAGATTTCACTTTTTTTCTGTGTTTCCCACAAAGATGTCAATGGAGTTTTTCCAAATGTTAATGGGGGAAAAAAAAAAGAGGAAGAAAAACACTCTGGAGCCTGTCATTTCTACATCTGCTACTATCTTACTGCTTTTGCATGCACCCTGAGTTGATTTATGAACAAAAAATCTACCCTTTTCTCAGTCTTCTTCACAGTCTCAGGGTCAGCAGAGCACTTACAAAACCCAAATCCCATTTCAATAGCATAGGCTCTATTACCGGTGTGAGAGCCCAACACCTCTTTTCCAGGTGGAAATTAAGAAGAGAAAGAGCACACTTGACAAATTAAGATATATACTTTTTTTTTTTTCCTACAGGAATAAGAGGAAAGAAAGAGTATGTTGGTATCACGAGGTAGAGGTGAGGAAACGTCTTCTTTAATTTAGAATTATATATTAAAGGAGACAACAATGAACCAGAGATGCAAGGAGGCAGATCCATAAAGGTTGTCTGCCATCTTTGTTCCTCTGGTCTACCAGAGATCAAACCTCCCTCCAGTAAGTTTCTGCAGCATCAGGGACATCTAGTGGCTGAACATCATAAAGCAAGGACATATCCTGTCAAGTCCTACTCCTTCATTCCCAAAACCAGGGGAAAATATGGATCAGTCACCTGCTCCAATAAAGCCGAGGGAAGGTGAACTCCTTTTTGTCCTGTTTTTGACACCTGCATCCCTTATCCACCAAATATGGAACCAGAGAAAGAGAATACAGACCACTGGCTCATAATCATATCTTAGCCTAGCATATAAAGTGACTTAGCTGAACCTTGGAAATTGTAAGCCTAAAGCTCAATCAGGAGTGTCACGTCCTTTCCTGAATCCCACATGAACCAAAACACAATGTTTTTTTCACAGCTCTTGGTATATCCAACACAGGACATGACTGGAAATATAAGTTAGGTCATCATCTATCATGTGAAATGCAAAGAGGTTTCTGAAAAATCCAAACAGATAATCTCTTGCCTACTGCTGAGAAAATCACCCTATTGCAAGCTAAAAAGACCATAACAGGCTGGAATTCAACACTTGGCTGGCCAAAAATAGGATATTTCCCATCCTGCTGCAATTATTTTGAAACTAGGGAGTTATACAGCAGATCAGTTTGGCCCAGTATATTTTGTCAATAACATAAAAAGTTTCCTGCTAAAAAAAGAATAATAATAATTAAAAAAAGTCTCACAGGTCTAATCTTGGCTTCTATTGTCTGTAATAAGATTCTCTTAAAAATAAGAATCCTTTCCATTTCACTTGCAATTGACTTCTAAAAGAAAACAGAGTTCACAGAGGTGTGATGCACACTTGCATATTAAACAAAAATGATAGAGATACATAGTGTTCACGTACCTCCTAGTTTAGATGCAATCTACAGACTCCCCAGGCAGTTTAGCTTTTTAAAGCACTAGTACCTATGGAAATGGTGCAGAAAATGAGGTAACTCATAAATACAAATAAATATTTCTGTACATCCTCCTCAAGGTGGTTTTTCCCAGTGCATTTGGGATGTGGTAGACCATCCGTTCCCTTCTTTGTGCATATATAGAAGAAGCGGGCATATCCCTCCACAGAATTTGGATTTGCTGGCTGACTTACAATACCATGCTGCTCGATATAAACTAGATGCTCATTTGGCTCATTCTTGTTCTTCATTCCAGGGCATGTGCAACCTTTTGTGGAGAAGAGATAAGGGATCCTTCTCAAAGAGTGTCTGAGGTAGCTGATCTGGGAGAAGCTGCTGGGATGCAGGGTGAGGCAAATAAAACACATAGAGGAGCAGAAACCCAGTCATCTGGGAGCCTGCAGCTGGGAAGCTGCTGAAAAAGTTGGGAAATAAACAGCCCAGCCAAGCCTTGGAGAAGATAGAAAGAAAGAGATTTTTCATGCAAATCCAGAATACAATTTGCTCCAGCCAGTGAAAGCTGCTAAACTGAGGAAATCTGGAGGAAAGAATAGCTAAGCGAGAAACTTGTTAAAAGCATTTTTTTCCTGTTTCATCCCAAAGATCTTTCCCAGCTTCAAAAAAAGCATCTTTCTAGTTCATGTCAAAATAAAATGTAGCATTTAGATTCATTCATTTAAATATACAGTGGTGGCAGATGCACTTCACCATTTGTAGGTCTCTTTCACTGTACTATATACAACAGGCCCTAGTTCTTTAAAAGGTAAAGCACACTGAGGTCATGGTGGAGCAAATAATTCAGTATAGTCCCCTCCTCAGAGTATGAATTGTGCAAGGGAGGAAGTCCGAGGCCTGATCTCTTTCAGTTGCTCTGATTAAGGTTTGGGAATGCACATTATCTGTGCTTTCCAGAGAACAGAGGATAAAATTGCCCTTGGCAGTTTTTCTCTTCTTATACGTGTTTGTCAGGGCAAGCCAAGCCTGTAAGCCCATCTATAAGCAGCAAAATGATTTGATATATTAGCATTACATATTAATAATGAGTTCTAAGTTTTGGAATTAGTTAGACATATAATGTGCTCCCTCCCAGCCCAGGTGCTTTTGTTATTATTTTTGCCACTGAGGATTTTGTTTCTGATACTCAAATTATGCTTTAATTGTCTCAGTTTGTTTACATGTAAGCACTTGGTCCAGGTTAAGAAATACAACCTCTCTCTCTTCACTTTATAGACTTATTAGCAGTAAAAATACAGTGGCCCTGATCGGAAAAGTGTTAAAAAATTCTAGGTTCTGATTTGATCATGGATGTCTCAATCTGCTGCTTCTTCCTTTTTCTTTTCTTCTTCTTTTTTTGTCCCCCTAGCTGCCTCTGTGTTCCTGTCAATACCATAACTGCCTCTCCACAATAACCATTATGTTCTGTCATGTCAGGTATCCAGAGCACCTGTTAAGCTGACCCATCATACTGTAACTCTGAACCACTTACATCCTATATTTTTGGCTGGTGACCAGGATGCTGCAATTGATTTTTTTTTTTCCCTAATTCCCAGCAAGATCAATGCACAACTGAAATTCACTGCCACACAGCTCTCTTCATCATTATAATCAGATAGCTGGCTGCAGCACACAGCAGACACAAGGGCGGTAAAAAAAAGAAGAGGTGCAATACAAGATAAGGTAGATATTATACTGCAGAAGGTTTCCATCAGCCAAACGGCTTTGAGTTTACTATACGTAGTTACCTCCTCCAGACCAGTGCTTTCATTTACAACAAGGATTGTATCTCTACCTATGTACTAAGCAGTTTAAAGTCTGTGCTGGTCTGTATCTGTGTAAATATTCTTTTCACTTATCTAAAACGGGGGATAGCATTTGACTATATAGAAGTAGAAATTCACAGAGATACAGGATGCAACATAGCAAGATACAGCTACTCCTTGATCTCTTGATAATAGCTTGCTGTTTATCATCTCTCCAGTGTATTCCATTTATCTTTTATGCTTTGAATCCAGCTGAGGTATTAGAGAAGAGAGAGCACTTTTCTACCTGATTTAACTAAGTGACAAAATTGTGAGGAGATCACAGTGACCATCGTTATTTCTGCACTCAACAATTGAATGGGATGAGCTCGGTTTCGAGCATGAGCACATGATTGTCCATGCTGGTTAATGGTCAGCATGCTGGTTACTGTGGCCTTGGCCAGTGCCCTCACTCCCAATCAGTTCCTGGAGTGAGTAATGGGGTAGCACACACCAAGTCAATGACTGTTCCCACTCACCCAGAAGCCTGGGCAAAGTTACCAATTCTAGGAAAAAGAGAGTTTAGTCACATGGATGTGAGTTGTTCTATCCAGATTCAGAGAGCCAGTCATAGTTTATCTATTAATATAGACCACTGCGAATATGGCTAGTATCAGTGCTGCTAGACAAATAGTGTCTCACTAATCAACTAGGACTTTGAGAACAGAGCCACTGATAACACAGAAAGGTAATTTTCTTTAGTCAAGCAGGTCAAAAAAAGCCTTTTCCATATGTAGTATCATTTTCATCTCACTTTTATTCATTTAACTTTCCAAATAGCAGGACCAGATATATTAAAAGACTGACCAGTTTTTATAATACTGAAATGCCTCCTTTTGTCTTCAGGCTATTTTCAAAATTCAGTCCTGTAGATTCAGGGCCTGCAGAGAGACTGCACAATATATGATACTGTGGTTGTGAAACAAAGAAGAAGTTGGAACATGCTAACAGTATTCTGTATCTTTTATGTTGTTTTGTTTTCTTCTAAATTAGGGGTCTTGATTTAAGAAGAATCACCCATGTCCTTGTAATGTATAACTAGGTCCATAAAAAGCATTCTTTTGAAGCCCTCTGGCTACCACATGGCTACCAGCCTCCCCCTGAGCAAAATTAACTATAGGATTAAAGCTCATTTTAGACAACTGATAAGTTAAACAGCCTTGTATAAGACAATTCACGCCATCTCCTTTGGCACAGCAGCAATGTTTTTGGCAAGCGTTCAGTATTTCATGTATCTGCCTAAACAATCTATGCTGCAGTATTTGTCACAACATTGCCCACCCTCTGCAAATGCACTGCTCCAAATTATGTATCAGTAAAACCCTGTTGGGAATTTCCACATTTGCTTTGCTGAATTTTTCCATGTAAATGATAACACAGCCATTCTCATAAGCCTATCTATTGGTGTCACTAGGAAAATAAATCAGATCAGGTCTATCTTAGAAATAAATCAAGTACACCAGCTGACACTTAGAAACCTCACTGCTTTCATTAAATGTCAGCAAGCTTTTCACTGCTTTTGCTTATTTTTATTTCATTTTACATTTTCTCATAAATGCTCCACATGTAATGTCTTCCAAAAGCATTACTTCCCAGGTTCTTTGATATACAGTGCTTCTCCTCTGTAAAATTGTAAAATCATGCACTGAACCCTCGAGTAATATATTTTTCAGCCTGTATCATGATATTCTAATTACTGTTTAATGGGTCTTCCTGGCAAAAAAAAAAAGAAAAAAAAAGAAAAAAAAAGAACAACCCATACAACCCATAAAAAAAGTAATTAAACAAGCCATCCTAAGGCCATACCAATTCTAGGGTTAACACAGAAATACTCTCATATATAGCCCCCTCTTTAAGTTATCACCCAATGTGAATTAAAATGTAGCTTTTCAGAGAACTGAAGGTCATTAAACCTTGGTTACATGTCACTTCCCATTACGAAAAAAAGAATATAAATAATCATTTTGCAGTTTATATTAGATTGCATATTGCATCAATATAAGCAAGCCTTCTCTCTTCAAATTAAATGATAAATATGCTCATAAGGTTTTCTCTTTAACATACCTCAGCCTATAATGCATGTACACATCTCACAGAAATGATTTTCTGACAGATTATTTAGAATGAAAAATATTAGCTCCAAGCTGTATTAAAGTGTGCCATTAATAGCTGCAGAGCTTTTTCAGCAATCTAATGATTTCAACGTTTTAAAATTAAATTTTCCGAAACCATATGTTTGCACATTTGGATTGCCCACTTACATAATTTATTATTTTTAAATTATGTTTATACACATCAGACTGTCCATTCATCAAAGGAGAAATGACATATCAGGCACAAGTACAGGAGTTGAGTTTTTTTTTAAATAAGTGTGTCTCTTTTGTATATGGAAAGTAGAATTAAGAGTACTAAATCATCCTGTCTCTAGGAACACATATGAACTGTAAACGAATGAGATAGGCAATTTTGGTTAATTAGAATCAATAGTATCATCCTTTAATTAAACAATATTGATTGTATCATGCAGAGGGTGGCTTTGGAGAGGATATGTTTTAATGTGATTTCTGTTTGACTTGCAAAAATATGTCAAGGGTCAAACTGATCATGTTCAAGTATTATCCCATGCAGGGAGGGCAATCTGAATTCATCTGGGTCCTTCCCATAAAGTACACATGAGTGGAAAACCAGTGTTAAATGTTTACAAGGAAAGCAGGAGATTTTTACTGAAAAATAAGTGAGTTTAAAAAAAAAAAACTGCTTTCAGAGGAGCATCAGAGAGATATAGCAGCCCATTCTTTCCATTTCCAATGTCAAGAAGCTCAGTAGATATGCACATGGATCATTGCTGGTGCAAAATTTCCCATATATCATACAACACATGATTTCATGTCAGTTCAAGGCATGGCAAGATGAGAAAATCTACTGCTCTCACTAGTGCTCTTTTTTTAAGAATCTAGTGCTCTTTTTTTCAGACCCAAGTGCTGTAACTTCAATCTACTATCGATAAAAAATTGACATGTAATCTTTAATGTTCCTTTTTCCTTTACACAGTCAGAGAGAATAGAATCTCAGAACTGCAGTAAAATACATTTTCCCCAAAACGTATTAGGCCAGCAATTAAGTGTTGAAACACATGCCATCTTATGCCAATATCAGTGACCAGAGGAATATTCTTTAAATTCAGCCTATGCAACTTCCAAATATTCGTTCACAGTAACAAGATAAGCCATATATCACGGTGAAAGTAGAATAAAACAATGTGAAAAGCTTGCTATATACCTATCAGTAAAGCCCTTGCATGCTGGAATTTAGCTGAGCTGTCCAAGGAATAAAATATATATGTATGTTCCAGGAAATATTTAAACTCCAGGGAAAATTTCATGTCTGAGCAAATGCAGCCACTAATCAGTAGCTGCAGGATTTTGTAATAGCTGCTGGTTTGCACACTGTAATTCTAAATATAAGTAGTCACTACTACAATTTCAAGGCCTTAGAATTCTACCAAGATCAGACCACCATAAAAAATAAAAATAAATAAATAAATAAAGCAAATATATACAAATGGGCAGCTCTAGTTCCCAAAGCCTTTCCAGAAAAAAAAAAAAAAATTCAAGGACTAAGGGTAAAAATGACACAAAGGCATAAAAAGCCTCCAAGTTCCACAGGAGTTCAAAAATGAAATGTTTTGCAGTCTTCAAAGCCCCAGTTTAGTGTTGTTGTACATCCTTCCCTCCTTTCTTTTGGGAGCAGGGATTAATACCTCAGATTTTGCTCTGAAAACACAGGTATTTATGCCACCAGTTAAATGAGAACACATATTAGTATTTTGCCTTAAAAAGACAATGTTCTATAGTGGAACACTCCAATGATAAAATGCAGTACACACAAACAGACACGCACACACACGCAGATATACAAAAACCCTTTTGAACACATGTAAAGTGGGGGATCATTTCATCAAAGGAATATATACAGCATGATATTACATAGTGCCACCCAGCTATGAAACCCATTGCTGTCCCTTCCATGTCACCAATGGGAACAATAATGCAAGCGCTCTCTGCAGTGCTAGAAATCCACTGAACACTTTTGAACTATAAGAATGGATGCCTGCGAATGGAAAACAGCAAGACAAGTAGTGTATCTGTCAATAAAGGTAGTAATGGGGCAACATATTTTCTATCAACAAAACAGAAAGATTCTGGGCATGATCATCATCAGACACTCTGGCAACAAAACACCAAGGGCAGCAGTGAAAACACCTTTGTTCATTACAACGTATTATATTAATTAGGAGTAACACTGAGGCTTTTTTCTCCAGCATTTTAAATAAAATTATATATTTACTCAATTGATCACATTCTAAGTAGTCTCCATTTCAGAGCTTCCCTTTCTGTGTTATTTTCCCCTAGCTATCTTTAATACAATGGCAGGGCTAATGAAGTACTCAATAGAATATAAATACTAATGAGGTATACTGGACTACCTAGTTAGCAGGTGTTTTTGGAGAGATGATCGAACTGCAAAACGGAACTGAAAATGCATAACTGATGTGCTTGGGTGCTTGTGTTTGTTTTTTTAACCCCTCGCCCACCTTATTATTAGTTCTTTGTCTTCAGTTTGTCACCATGAGCCTTCAGGTCTCTACACGAGCCCAGCTGACTTCTAGACACTCACGCAGGAAAATATAAGTGATTATTTTGCTGATGCAGATTAAGTCTTCCCTCACAATGACACCACCTATTTAATCAAAAGCCCCTCTGACTGCTAAAAGTTAAGTTTAGGGAGAGCTTGCTAACATAATTACACCTATCAGAGACCTCTATTTTCATGCCTTTTCCTGCCACATGAGCAAAACCTTTTAGAGAACAGCTGATCTTTGTGGGAAGCCATCACTCATGTACAGTTGGTCATAGTTTGGTTTTCTTCAATGAGGAATGAAATCGTTGCTCTGCAAAACCCAAACAGGAAGAACTGCCCTGGCAGGGGTTCAAAATTGCTTTTAGTTCCCTGTGTGGCAGTGGTGAGAAAAAAATGAGTCCCTGTGTGCAGCCCTAGATGGTTCCAAAAACATAAACCACCAGACAAAAGAAATTTGAAAATGTCCAACTAGGCAAATACAGTAGCATTATGTCTCTAAAATGAATGTCACTTAAGCTAACCTATTTCCCGTTGGCTTTTAGCTAGCTACTGCCATACAAATGCCCAGTTATCTCCTCTCAGCAGAAGTCATGTTAACTAAAAGCTGAGTAGCAAAAACTTGAGAAAACAGGGTCACATGTAAAATAATTGCAAGTGTTTGACCAACCATATATTTTATGTAGGAATGAGGAATATGTCTCAGTGATTTGACAGAAGTTTGACTTAGAGGTTAATACCTTTTCTTTGACACAGATTTAGGCCACAGTGGATCTGTAAGAAATGTGTCTCCACGCCTCAGTTTCCCAACTGCACATTAGATGCAATAAGCCTTCCTTTTTCTCACTAATATTCATAATAGTTTAATTCATTAGGTGATTAGGTGTACAGTGTGCACATAAAGAATTTTCTGCAGGGGCTATGATTTCAGCCTGAAACTGCAGTTAGTACTGTAAAATCAGACTTCTAAAAGGCCATGCAGAACATGCAAATATAATCTAAAAGTTTGATGTTAAATGCCTTTTCTTTTCTCTCTTTCTTATATTGGTCCATTCCTACTTATGGTAAAGAGATTAGAAAGGTGTGCAGGCTTCTCATGAATAGTTTCCCAGCAGAGGAAACACATGAGCGTGAATACAGTGTTCTCCATGCTTGCAGCCAGCACTGATGTAATGAGCCTATCATATAACACGCACCAGTGAATAAATTCCACGCTTTGCCTGTTAAAAACATTTGTTCCCTCTCAGATCCCTTGGCAAGAATCATGAACTAGGCCAAAAAAAAAAAAAAAAAAAAACCCCAAACAAACAAACAAAAAATAAATAAACTAAAGGACAAAGCAAAAGAAAAGTTGTCAGTCTCATTCACCATCTTCTTTTATTAATAGACTTGACATGGAAGAGTTTTCTGGCCAGGCATTTTTCACACCCAAATAGACTCAAATAAAAAATTATTGCCAGCACAATGATTTAAATGTAAGATGTAACACTACAGCGCTTGCTTAACTTGATTTTTTTAATGTCAGCTCCAATGTGTCTGACACATGCAAGACATAAATGAATATCCATATTTCTTCGGAATTAAAGGTTCCCTGACAGCTCACTCTATGGAGCATATGGCACTCCCCATAGGTCGTTACAGTGGACTGGCACTATTTTCACCTCTTTCAATCTTACCCAACCAACTTGCTAATGGAAGCCAAAAATCTTTCCTCGATGACCTTTGGGATAATTGTCTCAAAATATTTGATATAAACCAATCTATGCTATATTAGTTAATTACATTCATCAAATCTCCTTTTGCCAAAATCTCTCACCATGTAACAGAACCATTGGCAACCAACCCCGAGATCTATGTATTTTGGTGCAGGGAATGGTTTTTACTGCACCTGAGCTAAGGGTTATAAATGAGAAACGATCTTTTTTTCATAGTGTTGGTCCATAGAGATGCCTCAGCCCATACAATCAGAGTTGGCACTGTTCTCCTTTTTAAAGCAAGTTTTCTCCTTTTATGTGTACTCACCTCCTTTCTCCACCTCCTAATCTCTTTGTTCGGTACTTCTCACAACACAGAGTCACCGTCACTCCATTCATCCGCATCAATCTGTCTGTGTCTCACAGCCTTTGCTGGGTCTGCGTTATCAACTGTAGTCACTAAATTCATTTCTTTTTTTTTCATGTCTGCAATCGCCTTCAGCTTCACGCTGTCAATTTTGCACATGTTGACGTCTGTAGATTGTGGTCTACAGACCACAGGACTCTTTCAGGATTTACCAGACCAGCTTCCCTGAAGCTGATAAAATTATGTTTATATATATCCCTGGTTATCATAGGAAAAGTGACAAGTCTAGCACCTGTAGCCATGTACCAAGATATCAAGCACGGGATTTAACTCACCTAACTTCAGGATATGATTCAGTTTAAGATAAAACTAACAATGTGCCTGCCTAAAGGTATCTACATATGAGGCAACATCCAAGCTCCTGTTAGTGCCACACAGGTTTAACTCTCAGTTCATTTGTTCTCACATAAGCCTCTGATGCTCCCTGTGATGCCCTGAAGCAATCTGCCTGGCTTCTAGCCATGGACCCTGCATCCCTTGTCAATACAGGAAGTAGAGTCTGGAGCAATTCAATTTATCCTACATCTGCTTAAAATGACGGGTCAGCTGAATCACTTTTCAGGCTCCAGTCTAGTGATTAAATTTTCATTGACTAAAACTATGTCGTGTGTAGACACCTACATGTAGGCATCTGAATGCAAATGTCTTAATCTGGAGCTGACTCTGGAGCCACAGAGGCTCATTCAGTTGCCCAGACATATGGTGCAATTTGAAATGCTTCAGAGTGTCCAAGTCATTTGCACGAGACTGACAGATATGACACATGATCTGCAGGAGCAATACTCAGAGCCATGTGGAATACCCTGGGGCATCTCAAATGGCACTAGAGAAATGTATTTCAGCTACTGAATGTCTGCATATCTGCAGTATAGGTGCTTGAACAGAGGTGGCTGCCTTAAGCTCTGCATCTTATAAGACAGGTGGGACAAGTTTTGCATTCTGACCATATACCCACTGTCTACATAGAGATAACAAAGAATATGCTGTCACTGCAGGCTCCCGAGAAGTAGAAATCAGGCTCTTTGTGTGTGGTAGCATTTGCCTTCATTTTTTATTATTCTTTATTATTTTTTCAATTATATTATATGCAAGTGTCAGCATATGCATAAACAATGCCTTAAATAATTTTCTTAAGGTAAACAGTACAGAATTAATAGATTCTTCAGGTTAAAATGGTGTTATTTAAAAGCAGTTAATGTGTATGATTTATCCATCACCTCTGTGTGAAGTCTTTGAAAAGGTTCTTTTGTTCAAAAGTTTGGGGGTGGAATAAGAACAACCACAATAATGTGTAGCATTGAGATTTAAGGAAGAGGCATTCAAATAGCATTCATCTAATTCTCTGCTAAAACGAACAAAGGAACTTCTTCACCTGTGCTTTCTGAATTGTGCTGTGTTAACACCTAGAACAAATGCTTAGGCCACAATTAATTTTACCTGCCTTTAACCAAATAATCGTTAGATATCTAAGTTAGAATTTGTGATACCTAAAATAGTTGTCTAGTCCAAGCTAATCGTATACATACTCTTTATATAAAGTGAGGAAATAGAGAGGCTTCAAAATGGTGATTCACCTTGTTCTAAATTTAATGTTTAAGACTAGACCAGAATAGATCCCTGGGTGTTGCTCTCTTTCTCAGCTCTCTATAGAGTACATAACTGTTGTAAACTAGAAGTCTAAATTTGGTGAGTGAAGCTGAGAAAGAGAAATTCCACCTGAGTGAGGCACGTTTGTGTCCTATGAGATATTCTCGCTCCTTCAGCAATACCTGTCTATGTACCTGAGATCATCGATAAAAGAAATCCAGTTCCTACTAAAATTTTTCCAAGGCAAAACTAACATAAACTAAGTCAAACAGTGTCAAATTCAAAATTTGATTTGAATATGTGCACTACTAATCTGGAAGTTTGTTCATTTGAACTCATTGATTCAATCTCATTTGCAGCCTCAATTTGATCATTGCTTTGTGCCAGTTTTGATTAGCTTAGTGAAAGTGCAATACATTAGCAATATGTGAAAGAGTATATTTGCTTGCTCATACTGTTTTACAGAAGCTTTTAAAGCAATCAAAATAAGTTTACCCATTAAAAATACCAGAAGGATCACAAATGCATTCCCTGTTTTCAAGCCACTTTGAACCTAAATTTATAAACGATTTTTTCCAAAAACATAAACCTCTCTGATTTTTAATATAGCACAGCTGGGATACAAGCCGAATGACAGCAGTGGATCATGATCATTTCCACACTCAAATCATCAAAGAATAGTGAATAAGATGCTCAGCTGAGAAAAGGAGAAAGGTAAAATAACTAGTCAAAAAGAAAAGAACCACCAACTTCCCCTGAAAAAAAAAAATTACAAATCCCTTAAACAAAAAAAGAATAATTTACTTAAAAGTAGTTTTGAAATGATTCTCTAGAAATAAGCTGATGTTAATTCTTTCAACAAGAATTTTTATCTAAGTTGTTGGTTGTGTTCTTAAGTTTGAGATGATAAAAGGGTTATTGTTTTTCTTTCATGTTAATTGAATGGTACAGGAGTAATTGCAACCCTAATATAAGTGGGGAGAGGAGGATGATTATCTTCTTAACTGTAATGGTCATCTCTTCCTGGTAGGTAAGGTTTCATTTCAGCCCTAGCATTGCTGTAGTCATCACTATCTTAAGGTATTACTATGGCAAAATGTGAAGAAAACACATTTCTGACTAAACAAAGAAAATTGGGACACATCACAAAATAGTGAGTGTTTAGGTCCGAGGATGCCTGAGGTAGTGTTTCCCTTGCACAGAGCAGATATGGTAGCTCTCCAACTTTCCAGGGCTTCCCTTTTTTCCCTTTTTTTTTTTTTTCCTTTTTTTTTTTTATTTTTTATATTGTCATGCACCACTCTGTACACTTGTCCTGCTGATGGCTTCTTTCCACCCTGCAGGAGCCAGGAGCCACATGCTCAGCTGATCAGCAGTGCAATGCACAATGCAGCTCATGTAGATTTCCTTCCTTCTTTCTTCTGCCAGGTTCTATCTATTTCCTCAGCAATGAATCCCCCTCCCCACCTCTTCTGCATTCCATACTTCCTTTCCCACCCAGGCTGCCTCTGATCTCTTTCTCTCTCCTGCTGACCCAAAACACCTAGTAACACCCTAAAACTGGCAGGGCTGTGATTGCTACACCCAGAAAATACTTCTCAACTTTTTCAGGTAACTCCATTACTGCATTTTAAATTAGTGCCTTATAGTCTTTCAATTACTTGGTTTTAAAAGGAAGATATCTTTTACTGACTAACGCATATTATTTGGGGAATGAGGAAGAGCAAGAATCCCTTAGATTGTGCTCGTGGCCTGTCACATACTGTTATTGTGCTGCACTTTCTTCTTCTGCCTCGCATTAAGAACATTCAATTCCAGCTCCTGAGGATATTGGTTCCATACCAATGAAGCTAAAAATATTTCCAAAATGCCCAGGGGGTGAATATTTTTATGTCCTTCCACTTAGATGAGGCTGTTTTACCATGATGCTGACTCACATACACTATCTCTTGCATACTAATCAACGCAACAATAATTCAGGTCATTTGATTTCAAAGCAGGTTCTCTAATACCTTAACCTTTCACTGTTAACCTGTGGGATTCTCCTTTATGCAGCACAAAGAAATTGAACCAAGGAAAGGGTGGAAGGGGAACGAGAAACATAAATTGAAAGTAAAGGATGAGGTTTAGATTATTTGTGTTACAATACATTTATACGCAGGAATTGAACTCTGATGTCCTGAGTCGCAGCCCACTAGTTTAATCACAAGGTTTTCCTTCCCTTCTGCTCCTTTTCTGCAAACAATGAAAGGTTGATAACAGTGACAGTCCTTCCCGTACTTTGAATATTTACTCCACAGGCAACATAATTAAGCCTTTCTCCTTCTTATACATATTCCATACAGTCATTTAAAAAGCAGCAATGCCAAAATGTGACTTGGACAGCCCACAATAGTGGTTGAAAAACATATTGAGAACAAGCAGTAAAAAAAAAAAAAAAAAAAGATTTGAAATTAATCCATCAACTGAAAACCGTCTGTGTAAAACATTTGGCGAATCACTTTAGACATATATATATATATATGGATTCTCCCCACACACTCACACAAATGTATTCATAGATCATTGGCACTCTAAGATGGGTAAAATAGTGTGAGGAGTTCTGCATTACAACTAGGTTGCACTGCTCTACCTAAAAGTGCTTGTGGTCAGCGCCTGTAAAAGTTTTAAATGTAAATTTTCTCAGCAATCAAAATAATGATTTGGATGATAGTTCTTATTTATTTTTATATGGGTAAAATGCATTCATTGCATCTGAGTGAAAAATCTGTAAGTCCCAAACCAGGGAATACTACAACTCAGTGGAGAGAAGTTAATGTGATGCAAAATGTATGACATATTTTCTTCTCAGCTGTGTTAAGTGGAGGAAGTAGACTCCTAGTAACGGGTTTCTACAAAGACCCATTTCCCCTGATGGACTGAAAAATGCCATTCTTTTACAAGCCAAATTCAGTGTAATATTCAATTAGTGGTATTCTATTTACATGGCTCAGACAAGCCTGTCTTCTATGTTAATCGCAGATGAGTCTGTCTCAATTTTATTGTGCTTTGTTGAGCTCACTGAGCCCAAAAATCTGCATCTGATTTTAATTTACTATTTTATGTGAAATGTATTAGGATATACATAGCAATGACTCAAACCTTAACAGTGTTTAAATTTGCGTCCTTTTTTCTTTTTGTTTTTAGTAACTGATACTTCCTAGGTTTTCTATTAACCAGGTTCCACTAGGTATAAAAACATACCTAAGCTCTTACAAAGATTCTAGTCTAGCATTAAGAATATTTATATAAGAATATATACATATATATAGGAATATATATACATACACACACTATATATACATAAAGTGGTAGCTTTCACTGTCAACCTCTTGATTTGGAAAAAACTCACATCTTTAATAATTATATTCATAGCACAAAATTTATTCAGATAATCATAAGCAAAGATGCCACTGAGAAAAAATCTCATTTCTGGTACCAATTTTAATTCCAGTTCTATCTCAGAGGGCAATTCAGCCCAGCTTAGAACAGAATTGCCTTCTGCAATATCTTTTCCCTATAGCTAAGTAGTACATCTAAAATGAGTGCAGTCCTTACTCAGGTACCTCAGTTTTGTGTCAAAAATCATGTGGGTAAAACTAGATTTCAGTAGTTCAAAACACACTTAATCACAGAAAAGTGACCCCAAGATGCCTCCTGGTCCAATACTTACTGAAACGTGGGATGTGGTATATGTAAACACTGTGACAGAAGCTCATCTTACTGGTTTGTAACAGCCTTCAGAGATGGAGGCTCTACAGCCAGTGAGCTGATGAGTGAGCAACCAGAGGCTCCCATTTCTCAAGTAACAACTCTCCTACACAGTTCCTTGTCTTACAAAAGGGAAACTTCTTGTAAAATTTCCCACCAAATGAAATGCAAAATAAATCAATTCTAGGGTGATGTAAATGTTCCATGAGACTACAAATCAAACTTTCCATTCCAACTTCACCTCGTGCATTATGGGCATATATTACACTTAGACATAATATAAGCATATGGGTATGTGTCATTTTGTGTACATACATCTAAAATAACATTTTAAACTGGAAACAAGACCATTTGGAGGTAGAAAATCAAAATGTCCCTTATTTAAATATTTTTTATCGTGTTTTCAAAATGAACTTGTATTAAAACCTTGTTTCTATGAGGTATTTTCTTTGCCAATTTCTGTCAAAAAAAAAAAGAAAAAAAAAACCTCTTTCTATTCCGAAGACATTTTATAATGCAGACCTGATCTATCTGTGTTCTACTCTAAGTTCACATTTATGTCTGTCACACAAAGAGCATAGTACTGCTCTCAGTTCTGAGAGTCACTTGTCAGAATATGAGACTCATTGTGCCAGACACTGTGTAAAATGTAAGACAGTGTAAAACAGTCTGGGCTGGATTCAGCTGCCTTTTTTTTACTGGTTCTTCTTGCAATTTGGAGCACCCGGGAGTGTCCTAAACACTTGCACAGAGCCAGCAGAAAGGATGCAGTGTGTCTGGGAGACCTGCAGCCTCCAGATTCAGAAGCTGGAAGCTTGAAAGGACACCCCTCTGTGCTTAAATGATATAGGCAGTCCAATCTTGCTCTCCGTGATAAAAAACATACATAGTCTAACTAGCTGCAAGAAACAAGGATTAGAGGATTACAAATGATGTATCTGGAAGAGGATCGTGATGATAAAACAAGTAAGAACATAAAAGAAAGTTCAGTATCAAACCAAAGCTTTCGTCTGGGCCATTATCCTGTTCCTGGCCATAGACAACCATAAATATTATAGAGAAACAGCATAAAACCAGGGCCAGCCTATGAATCTTTTCCTGGAACATGTAACTGCAACTGAGGTCCTTTTTAATACAAACAGATTACACAGCAATCAAGACCTAACAATCCTCTATTGATTCCTTTATGAGTAGGAAACTTTGGATAGATTAACTGCCAGGAGTCTACCTTAAAAAGAAACAAAACGTTGGCTTCCCTAACTAGTTCCAGGCATAAAATCCATTGTTAACCTGACACGTCTGTGCGCTGGAGTAGCAACATGGCAGGTGATTCCAGTCTTGCACTAAGTGACAGAATTAGCAGCTATTAAAACAGCCATTAAGAAGGGCATAGCTAAAAATCTGCCTTTTGCATGCAGCACTGAATAAATTTAAGCAGTATTGTAACAACTGGATCCTATTCTCCACCTAAGTGTTAAAAAAGTAGTATCTTTAAAAGCAAACGGTATGTTTTATCTGTAATGGAGTAGACCAGGAAATGTTTATTAACACAAGTTTGTTGTTTGTTTGTTTGATTGAAGTTATATTTCACCTGCAGCAGAATTTGTCCTTTGTAGCTCTGTGACTTGCAAAAGTCTCTCTACTGGAAAGGTTTAAGGTTTTTTATAATTAATTTTTTTTGGAGAAAGTTTTCTCTTTCTACTTGCTGAAAACTAAATCTTGGTTTTGAGATGTCTTTCCTTCTACAGCTTCAGAAAAATCTACAATAATAAAACCCAAATTTAAGATTCTAATGCAAAACCCTTAAAACTGATGATACTTGTGGCTTCTTGATTGATAAGTTTGAGACTAAAGTCCACAAGTAGTTGCTCTATGTTTTTCAGGACTTCTGTGACCTTCTGACAGTGACACATGATCCTATACTAAAGATAGGGTGCTATTTTTCTGTGTATGCTTTTTAAAGGCAAAATTTTAACCTTTACACAAATCAGTATTTCTGCAGGTGCTTCCTTTGCTGTTCAACGTTAGGGAAATATTTAATAGAATATCTATTTCCCTATAATACCAGAAGAATTATGACAAAGATATGATGAAATATCCCAATTTTCAAATGTTTCTGAAAAAAATCCTACTATTTATATACGTTTACCTGATTTCACTGATGCTAAAGGTCATTCCATCAGTTTTTGGTGCTCTGGATCATCACTGCAGTAATCTTCCAGTTGGTTTAGTGGTTTTACAGCTAATCTAGTTTCCCAGCATCCACAGGGTCCTCATTCTCTCCCCAGATTAAATTCATTTAATTCATAGCTGGTAACTTCAATAGACGGCTTGATGCCTTGGAACAAAAGAATCACAGCACTGAGAAACCTAGGTGGCTTTTAGTGTCTAGCCACCTGAAGGTCTCTCTCAGCAAGTGGCTCCTCCTTGGTTATCAATATACAAGGATATATATATCCTTGTATATGTATATATATCAATATATATCAATATATAAGGAGCATCTGAAATGTCCCTTCTCCAGAAGATGACATGCTTTAATTCAGAAATGGCCTTGCAGAGTAGGAGGGAAAGGCAATATGAAGAACTGGTGCAAGTTTCACAATATTCAGTGACTTTGAGTGTGAGAAAGGCAGACCAGGCCCCTCTTATGAAATAAAAGGCTAGGTTCTTCTGAAACAAGCCATAATTAATATCCAGTTGAGCCATTGTGCATGATTTTACTTTTAAAACATGACTTGGAAGACCAATTTTTTTTCTTTACTTCTGCTCCTTTGCATGTAGTTGTACTAGTAGCTATCTGAGCTCGAGTAAGTCCATGTTGTGAAAGGAAATCCCTAGTTCTATCTGACAAATTTTCATTATCAGGCTTACCAAACCCTGTATACTGATATAGATACCAGTACCTATATACCAACAAAGAAGGAAGTCTGATGTTATTAGGCATTGCGCAGGGTGGCAAAAAGTCTCTACCCCAAAAATAGAACATGATGACTTCAGAGAAAAGAATTCAGCAGAGAGAAATGTAGTGAGATAACAAATTAAGGAAAGAGCAAAGAGAGGAAGGAATAGTGAAATAAAAGAAGGCAAGTTGGAAGAAGAGAGCAGTGAGGATCAGCCTGGGGTACAGAGGCTGAGAAAGTCCATCAGCACAGCACCAGCAATGCATATACAGATGTTCTGTTGACACCATTTTGGTCTTTTGCCTGCTGGTTTAGCTGGTCTTGTAGGTGCTCTTCCTTTCTTGAGCTTTCAGCTGGCCCCTTAATAAAGTTTTTTCTTCAAAGTCACAAATTAATTGGAGCTTGGTGAGGGTGATAGAAAAAGATTTGCCTCTATGACGGCAGAACCAGACCTCAGCAACATAATAAAAGAAAACATATGCGGGCTGGGAGGTTTAACGTGGCTGAAAAATGTATGGACTGAAAAGGACTGAACTTTGCATCAGCAGATCTTGTCATAACCATGTATTCACAAGTATAACGTGTATCTACAATAATTGCTATCCGCTAACATGTGCCTGAATATAAATCCTCAGAATAACTTTTTCCTTGGTTGACTTGTAAAAACTTCAAGGCAAAAGAAAGGACAGAAAAAAAAAGAGGCATACGGATTAGTCTATTGGAAATCAGAAGCAGGGAAACTAAAAGGGAAGCAAAGTTTCTAACATATCCTTTTGCTACTTGCATTAGAACATAATCCACATTGCTGCTGAAATACCATCTTTCTTTACAGATAACCCACAGGTTATATGAATACAAATTGGTAATATAGAAGAAAGCGTGTATTATAAATTATCATGGCCAGAAGCACTGAGTCTTTGGACACTCGAATTAAAATAGAATGGAGAGTGCAGAGGTTTTTAATAGATTAACTTCTTTTGTGAGCTCATAAGACTCCTTGAAAAAGTGAAGAGACAGCTCCAGGATGACATCTGTTGTGAAAGTGGGTGGGATACATACCACAGAGCGACTCTCACCGGCTGTGGAGCAATGATCGTATGCGTGTACAAAAGAAGCTCAGGTTGAAGGCCTGAAGGGCTGCACTATTTATACAGAAGTCTTCTAACTGCTCATTTCTCAATATGCATAGGGGTCAATAGAAGATATTAAATGTACAGCAGAGCTGGAAATACTTGCCAGAGAACGATTTTTATTATACACATAGCTATGAAAAGATCAGCTAAAATAAACATTTTTTTTGCAGCAGGTTTACTGATTCTATATATATGTGTAGAATCACATATAATTGATTCTACAGGTGAGGTCATATTCAGGTTCATAAAACAAGTTTTATTATATGTCTTTTCCTTAAGACAATCAATATCTTACGTTGATTCTGCTCCATACATGACTAACAATGTATCTCTGTGCCTGTTCCTGTTGCCTCCCTATTGTGGATCTGGGGTTCTGAGAGGTGCGGGGGACCTGGATCAAATTTTGCCTTTGCTTAACTGAAAGCAGTCTGGAGCCCAGTGTATGGATATGACTTCAAAAAAATGGATTACCTTCCCATTAATTATAATAAATGGGATCTCTTAGCATTTAGAAAGTTACTCAGGCAGAGATTTCTGGAAGACTTCACTAGAAAGAAAAATCTAAGCCAGCCTGAAGCAATGTGCCAGGGAGTCGCAACACTGGGAACATAATCTCCAGTTTAGAAGTGCTCTGAGAAGGACTATGAGATAGTGACAAGAGGAATTAACTCCAAGTTTGGGGCAGCAGTGTGAGTGAGGGATCCAAGTAGCTCATAAAATATGGAGAAGGATCAGCACTTAAGCTGCTTTATATATGTGCAACAGTGGAAATCTAGGCACTTAACCCTCTTGAGCTAAGCAGCTGCTGAGCAGTGAGTTTTGAAGGCTTTAGCTAGCTTAAGATATACATATGTGTTTCAGCTCATTATGAAAAAAAAATCACAGCCTGTATTAAAGGAAATAAAACCTCATGTGCTACTTATGTCCAGGCTCTTTTGATGGCTTGGAGATTTATTCAATCTTCTCTGTCAGGAGTTATCAAAACAACAGATCGCTTTGGCTAATTAGCTAATATTAGTTAGATAATAGTGACTTCTTCATTCTTCAAGTCAGGATGTTAGTTATGGTTGCTTGTTGAAGAAAAAAAGACATTATTCTGAAAGGCTAAAACTGTCAAACACACTGAAAATCAGAAAGTGTATATAGTTTCTTGACTTTTAAAGGGACTAGATGTTATGTTGCTTGACTCTCTATGGCCGGGTTGACCACCTTTACTATAAGCAGGACCACCTTTAATATGAGTGCAGGAAACTCTGTGCCCTGAGATGCATCACAGTTTCCTCACACTGAGGGGCAGGACATCCTGCGATGGATGTGGCAGGAAGGTGCTGAACTGAGCATGAAGGGTATCTCCAGAGCAGGTCCAGGCATATCTGTTGGCTCAGTTCTTCCATATGACTTGCATATGGAGTCCCTGCTATGCACCTGAGCTCCCCATGCCAGATACGTGATGTAGACTTGTCCTAAGGGCTGCAACTGACTCTCAGGAGACACAAAATGTTCCCATTATTAATACTGTTCCTGTGTCTAAAGAGTCCAGAGAATTAAACTAAGGATTTTAGTAGTACTTCTCTTCCAGTTGTGCTGCATGGTAATATCATTGCATCTATTTTTGTCTCAGACTCAAAATGAGAAGTCACATGCAAAAGAAAGGAAGTTTGCACAGTAACATAAGATCCAGAACTACAATAATTACCTCAAAGGAAATCTCCAAAGAGTAAAAATGAGACATCACAGAGGAACAGATTATGCCATGTCTGCATATGTGGGGGTTCATGTGTCTTTTATTGAGGCATCCAGACGTGGTTGCTGCAAGAGACAGGATACTGGGCTGAACAGACCTTGTGCAGACAGTTTTTGTGTTCTTGGGTAAGACTACCAGATAGAGAAAACATACCTTATTTATTTAAGGGATCTTAATTTTTCTCTTTCTTCCATGCAGATTTAATTTCCTTCTGGAAAGCAGTTACCCAGCTGTGGCTATGAAACTGGTTCAAAGGTGATGAAGAATTGCTCCAATGTTTAAAATAGTAGGAGATGGAAAAGACAGGAATTGGGGTTGGTAATGAAAGCACTGTGTTGTGTTCGGACCAATCATCCAGGGAATACCTAACAGTTGTCAAGAGTGAAAAAGTAAGTTCTGTTCTTCTTCAGATCATGTCTTTTCAAAACAGACACAGAAAGCATGTTCTTATTGCTGAAAAAAGCCAGGCAAAATATCTATGTAGTTACATGCAAAATGATTTCAAAGCTAATTTCACCCCCTCCTGTGTAACACTTTCACCTTTCTTAATAACAGCAGAATGGATTCACATAAAACTTTATGTTTTTAAAATTATCCCTTTTGCCTTTGAAACTGAGGGCCAGATCGTCTGCCGAGGAAAACTGAAACAGATACATTGATTAAATGCAGTTAAATCAGCTTGCACGTACTGAAGTTTTGGCACTGGTTCACTTTTTCAGAAATGCAAATGCATGTGAAAAACCTGGAGAAGCTCACTAGATTAAAATATCGTGTTTTCAGGACTTGCCAACAAATTTAGAAGAGCAGCAATCTCATGCCTGTCCTCTTGTCCTTTCATTCCTCCTCTGGTGGAAGTTCAAACAAACAGGCAAAAAAAAAAAAATCAAGCACCAAGTTAACTACTTGGAAGTCATTCTTTGCTTCTATTCTTGCCCCAGTAAACTGTGTGTATAGTTATAGCAAGAAATCAGAATTTTAAGTATCAGCACAGTAAATACAAAGGGGCAGAAATCTGAGGAGAAATAGTCCATAAGCTATTTTTGGTCCTCAGTGGTGCCCTGGGAAGCTATGTAGCTAAATTTCCCAAGTAGGCACTTTCAACACTGTGAACACCAGCTGAGAACTGTGCCTTCAGCACCAATGTGGAAGGTTCAGGCTCTTTCTTTTGCAGCAAGGTACCCAATCTGCTCTTTTCCTGCCTTACAGAACATTATAAAATGCTGAATGTTCTCATAAACACCATGCTCAGATATGAAGAAGGTCATAAGTGACATCAGAAAACATCTAGAACATCTGCAGAACTTCAGCATTAGTGATGCTGCAGATCTTGATCCAAATTTGCATGTGAACTATGGTCTTTGCATATGGTCTGCATGTTGCATGGAGTCACTCTCCTGCTGTGGCACCACTTTCACAAAGAACGGTCTCAGTTTGCCTTTTCCATACACTGAAATTTCCCATATCACTTAGGTCATGCTTCCTCCATCAGCCTTCACACTAAATTATTGCCTCTGGACAGATTTCAGTGCCCTACAGCACTGAATAGATAGTATCAAGAGGATGGAAAAAACAAATGACATCAATGGAAGAGACCTGGAGGAGAAACAAAACTAATTCTACTACTTTCCCAATGCCTGTCAGGTAGGAAAACAATATAAAGTATTGCTTCCCTTTTAGCAGTACCACCAGAAGCAGGGGACAATTAGTTTACCTCACAAAAACCTCTCCTGCACACACACACACAGAGGAGCCCAGAGGACCAATAGCAGGTGGGGGAACCCAAATAAAATCTTTATCTATCTACTTAAGGGTCCACCACAGAAGCATTCAGCCCATAAAAGGCTCATCTCCACAAACACAAGCAGCATGACAGCAGGCAGAGGAGCCTGAATAATGCTCTAAGAGAAGTAAGAGACCTGGCCCCTCCCATGGCAATCCTGGATGAGAGGTTGATCTGCATCTCATCAGTGCAGTACGTCCTGTCTTTTCATTAAACTCAAATTATCACTATTTTGCAGGTTGTGGGGCGATATTCTGTGTACGTGTGTGTGTGTATGCAGATCTAAGTGGTGCAAGCAACCTGAGAGGGACCATGAGTAACAGAAGCCACTGTGCCCAGGACACAAGCTATGTGAGGTTGCATTTGTCAGTGATTGCAGCTAAATATCAATCTGGACAGGCAGACAAGTAGGTTAATAAGGGTTAATATGGGATACAGGCATATATGTGTCTATCTCTAGAGATGAGATAACAGGATACTATAGAGTCTTGGAGAGACTAATGGGCTCAAGCTAAATGCTGGAGAGACTATGTGGTCTCAAGGTCAACTGTGAGACACATGAGTGTGAGGCAACTGGAATGAGTGGGGATCTTCAAGGGAGGGGAACAGGATGATGTTATTGGTGCTGTTCATCTTTGTG
Source organism: Nothoprocta pentlandii (assembly GCA_013398315.1). Taxonomy (NCBI): domain Eukaryota; kingdom Metazoa; phylum Chordata; class Aves; order Tinamiformes; family Tinamidae; genus Nothoprocta; species Nothoprocta pentlandii. Next base: position 6,109 of record VZSG01001446.1, on the reverse strand, counting down.
TGGGTGCTGGAAGACTTGTCTCTTCCAAGACTTCCACGTCTTCCAAGACGTGTCTCTTGGAAGACTTGTGCTGCTTTGCATCAACAGATAGAACTGGGCAGGTTTTCTTGAAGATATGGAGTAGAGGATTTTTTTCATGGTATACCTGAAAATGGAGTCTGGACCCTCCAAAACTTCCAATCCCTTCCCTTCAGACCTTCCAATAAAAAAATAAGAAAATAAAAAAAAGTGATAAGCGATAAAATGACATCTTTACATCATCTCAATTGTACTTGCTGAGGTTTTTGAATTTGGTCCAGCTTATGTGACTGTTTTCTCTGTAGCATGAGAGCAAACTGAGTGTTTGTCCTAATTCTGCAACATACAGGAGAAAGAATTGATCCTGCAGCTTGTCTCTTCACAGACCCCCTTAAACTTTTCACAATTTGCTCTTTACTGTCCAAACTGAAATTCTCGTAGAACTTCTGATCTTCTTTTTCTTTAAAGGGGCAAAATAGACCACTTTTGGAAACAAATCAACTTCCTGAAATATGCATTGGTGGATTCACCACCAAGGGTGGTGAGTGGATAACCCAAGTGGTCCAGAAGGCCAACGACATCCTGGTTTGTATCAGGAACAGTGCAGCCAGCAGGATCAGGAAAGAGATTGTTCCTCAGAGCAGTGCTGAGGCCACACCTCGAATACTGTGCTCAGTTTTGGGCTCCTCACTGAAAGGAAAAAATAAAAGTGCTAGAGAGCGTCCAAAGAAGGGTAATACTACTGGGGAAGAGTCTGGAGCATAGACCTTATGAGGAGTGGCTGAGGGAGCTGGGTTTATTTAGTCTGGAGAAGAGGAGGTCAGGGGAGACCTTATTGCTCTCTACAGCTATCTGAAAGGAGGTTGTAGTGAGGCTGGGGTCAATCTCCAGAATAACTACCAAAAATAGCACAAGAGGAAATGGCCTCAAGTTCCATCATAGAGGTTCAGGTTGGATGTTAGGAAACAATTCTACACAGAAAGAGTAGTGAAACATTGAAACAGGTTGCCCAGGGAAGTGGTGGATTAGAAGAGGTGCTTAGTGACATGGCTTAGTAGCCATGGTGTTGAGGAGTTTATGGTTGGACTCGATGATCTTAAAGGCCTTTTCCAACCATAATGACTCTATGATTGTACAATATATATATGTACATACATATACATTACAAAAATATGCATTTATTTCTATTAATTAGTTTGGTTTAATAATGAGGATCTGTTTCCTGTGCATTTTTATATAATATTTTAAAATTCGTATTTTCATTCTTAGCAATAATAATTTCACTTACAAATCATGAGGCTATACAAAAGCTACATAAAGCAGAAAGGATGGAACAGACTGTACAGAATTATTGATTAGTCTACACTAGGAGAGTCAGAAACTCAGCAGTAGTACAAACATTTGAATGGCCAAGCTGACCAGCATGTTCCCAGGCAATATTCAGGCATAATTCAAGTATTATCAAGCAATTCAATGTGAACCAGGAACTGTTTCCAAAAAGCATTAGGATCAGATCCAACCTGTTATAAGGAGAAAGAGTTGAACCATATGCACATAAACCATGACATGCCACTTGCTCACCATGGCAGAGAACAGACCCTGGGTCCTTTTAATTTCAAATTTGCTTGTAGCCATAGATATGGTACAGCACAGATGGGAAGCAAAAGGCAATATATGTTTGCAAAGAAAAATGAACTCTTGGACTCTAAGAGCTCACAAATTAAAAATATTGAACTAAGCAAATGATTGTCTATTTCTTACTAATCAGATTACAGTAATATGGTATGATGTATATATACATCTGTGTTTGTGTGTATGCATGTGTGCACACACACGTGCGTATGTGTAAGTAGCCTTCCCCATCAAAAAACCTTCAAACTACAATTTTCCCCAAATTTCACAATCTCCACTATAAGTAGTTGACAAAATCTCCTCAGGACAAAACACTCTCTTCCCTCTTTCTCATATAGGGCCAAACAGTGACTTTGTTTGAACAATAACTTTGCACTGGTTATAAGATTCCTCTGAGCTCTACACTGGTTATAAGTTTGAAGGAAGTCTGAGACCTTTAACAATAAAGGAGAAAATAAGAAAGCAGCTCTCAATATTCAACAAGATCAGTTATTGGCATTATACAAGATTAATGGTTTCATATGCATTTATACTTAGTGCATGGTATAAAAAACTACTGGTATCATCACTACTTATAAAAATATAAAAAAAATGAACAGAATAAAGTTCCATTTTGCTCAGCATTTACACATTATGAATTTTACATTTCTCATCTGTGAAGTGTGTAATAGTCTGAATTACTGACTGAATTGATTAGATCAATCAATTATTAACATTTATATAACGTTAAGGTTACACATGAGCCTAGGCAATCTTGCCTCACTAATAGCCTTGGACCATCTCTGCCACAGCTGATAGAAATTGCATTTGTAATACACATCAAAATAGAAAACGTATCTTGAAGAGTTTGTGATCAAAGTCTTTTCTAATCAAATGTCATTTCAGTTGAAAATGTCTGATCCCAAAAAATATCTCATCACTGTTACACTGCAGCTTCCACCATTACTATACATTCCATACATTACTATACCAAGCAGCAGCTGTGAATTATACATCTCGTTTTGTCCAATGTAACTTCAGAATTGCTAACAAGGAATCCATTTTCTGCTCAGCACTCTGTGAGATTTATCAGAGAATGCATCATGTCCCAAAGCACAGTGTTACCGGGCTATAAAATATTCCAATGTCTTATTAATAAGTTAATTGAATCCATTGTAATTTTCCTAGTCTTTATGCAGCTCACTTTGTCACTGATTGACAGAGATGATTTTGAAGATATTTAAGAGTTTCACAAGCAGATGAACAGCTATATCTGAATTATCATGAAAGAGGAATAGTTAATAAGGGACTATAACAATCTTTCATTAGAAAATTAGATGTGGTAACTGCTGCAAACCCAACCCTGTTCCCATTCACAGCAAACAGAATTTTGTCGATAGAATCAATGTCATTTTTGAGTCAGAAGAACTGTAGTTTTTGCCTAGAAATCAAGAAATTGCAATGAAGAGAGATAAATACCAGAGAAAACTCCGTCAAAGCTAACTGTAACTAAATCACGTGCTTACTGGGTTACTCACACCCTTACTTTCAAGGTAAATATTTTATAATTTGGAACTTAGAGCATAAGTATTAGCAGAGGCACATCCAAGCTTCTAACACTTGTGTGGGGATTAGTCCTACCTAGTATCTCGCCATTTAACATCCAGCACCAGGAGGCAACCGTATCACTGAGTTATACCTTTACTGCTGTCCTAAGACACAGAAGATCCATTGTATTCCCCAAGATATAACAAAAGTCCCATTTGAACGCTTTGAAAACTCATTTTTTAACTGAAAGCAATACCACCACTGCCATCAGAGTGACATTTCTGCCCCAACTGGGAATATCTATACCTTATCTTCACACCTTTAGAAAGAGTTTTACTACAACAGATGAATGCTGCACCCTCAACTTGACAGATGTATCCAAGAGAGCTCACTGATCGATAAAAGTGGACAACTGCCATTTTTATAATGAAAGTCTTCCAGATTTTGTTAAGATGTACCCTACACTCTGAGGTCACCAACCAGAGCACATTCAACTATTGTTTTTGTCCTTTAAACTTTACCCTGTTGGTTTCATCCAGACATAACCACTATGTATCAGTGACAAGAGGATGTAATGAGATAGGATATAGGATAGCATATAGGATGTAATGATATTTTATGTCTTTTACACAGCATTCAATATCCCACTACTAACACAACATGCTACAGGACACTGCTAATCTAATACATGACTAAGTGGTCCAGTCCTTCAGTGATTCCATCTTTTTTTTTAGCAGAACTTCAGGAGCAAGGAAGGCATCTACCTTGTCCACTTCAGCAATTTCAGGTAAGTTTAAGGTGACCAAAGTAATATTAGAAACACCAAATTTGGTACAGATGTAGGAAAAGTGACCATGGGGAACAATTAATGATGGGGAGCTGTTTATTTGGAAAAAAAAAAAAAGTGTACAAAAGCATCAAAAAGGAGTACCAAGAAACAATAAAGGAGCAATAAGTTGTGCAAATGATAGAAACAGTGATGTCTGAAAGTACCTGTCTGGCATTTCTGTATCTTATCACCCCAGCCTAAATTAAAATAATAAACCATTGTTCTGACCATACCATGCCATTAAACCCACTTCCACAGCCAGGCAGACTTGGGGAAGCAGGTGTTCTCCTGAATGGATGGACAGATGGATGGACGGATGGACGGAAGGAAGGAAGGAAGGAAGGAAGGAAGGAAGGAAGGAAGGAAGGAAGGAAGGAAGGAAGGAAGGAATACGCTACTGTCACTGTGCTTCTGCCCATTCCAAGCCTGATGGCATTGGTACCTTCCCACTCACTTCCTAACAGAGGCTTCAACCTTTCACAGGATGAACATACTCTTTCAGATATTGCACTCAATTCACAAATCCTAAAATCACTCTAAAATTAACAGGGATACATGTAAAGCAGATACTGTGATGTTACCCTTTTAAATCTATTTTTCTGTCTCTGCAGTGCTAAAACTTAGTAGTGCCTTTTACCACCGAGAGGCTACAATCACTGGAGATAACCCTAGTAGGTCCCAGTAGATTCAAATCACACCATTCCACATATCACACAGAATCACAGAATCATTGAGTTTGGAAGGGTTCTCTAGAGAATATCTAATATTGCAGAAAGATTATTAGGAGCTGAAGAAAATGAAAAGAAGTCACTGAGAGGATCTCAAACAGCCAAGTCTGGGTAGCAGTGAACATGTTATTTAAGAAATGAACAGCAAAGCAGAATGGAGCTAAGATGTTCAGGACATCAATGATGGGATCCCCTTCCTGAGGTGTACAGTATGGTATCACATTCCCTGCTCGAGGAACATAATTTCAAAATGCTCTATGTGATAGGACATGCCAGAGGAAAAGAATATTCCCCAAAGAACATGAACACACAAAAAAAATCAATACCCTGAGGGGGACTGGTTATCTCAGCACTGTTGAGATAACCAGCAACAACAAAGTGACTATGTGTCTGGCATCTGTATATCTTCCAGTTGGTTTTCCGAACAACCAAAAAAGAGCAGCCAACAAAACAGCTCTGCTGATTCCCTGCTTTCCCCCACTCTCTGTATGAGTCACAAAATCTCTCTTTATAAAGGCTGTGAGACCAATTTAGCTTTCACCCCAAGAAAACATTATCCTAGATAACACTGAATCTTGCTGGAAAACTGAATTAAATCTATCTTTGTTTTGATTTCAGAGAAGGGAAGATCATTAGACATGTGGTGTAATGAACTTCTATCTATAATTTTGTGGCGACAGGTTTCCGACAAGGTCCTCAAATGGCACCTGCAGTGAATATAAATTAAAACTGATGCCTAAAGGACATGAAATTCTGATTTAACTCAAGGGAGTCAGTTTTGATGAGTTTCTATAAAGGTTGGAAGTCATTATGTGACTTCCACTACATATGGAAGTATGAAGAAAATCCCTTTTATTCACTTCATTGGCACATACATTTTCTATTCATAGTATATTGCACTAGAGTTCAGTATTCTCAGATAGTAAAAAAAAAAAAAGCTCTCAGTCCTGTACTGCATAGCTAGTGTAATTAATAAAAAGTCTACAGTTCTGGTAAGATAACAAAAATAAATAACCTAAACAACAAATTTGCTACTGAATATGATAAAAGGGCAAGAAGGAGGACACGGGCAACTACAGGCCGTCCCCGGAAAATCACTTTTCCATCCCCGGAAAAGTGATGGAACAGCTCATCCTGGCTGCTCTCTCCAGACACATGGAGCTCAGGAGTAGCCAGCATGGATTCACCAATCATGCTTGACTAACCTGATCACCTTATAGTCTTCTGTGAAGGAGCGACTAGCTGGATAGATGAGGGCAGAGCGGTGGATGTCATTTATCTGGACTTCAGCAAGGCTTTTGACACCGTCCCTCACAGAATCCCCCTGGGCAAGCTCCAAAGGTGTAGGATAGATGAGTGGACAGGGAGGTGGATT
>VZSG01001445.1:55128-65719 GCA_013398315.1 Nothoprocta pentlandii | reverse complement strand
TCCCCTCATGCCCATTGCAGGGCCCCCATGCCCGTTGCACCCCCCTGGTGCCAATTGCAATGCCCTCCTGCTCTTTGCAATCCTCTCCAGCCCGTTGCAGTGCCCTCCTGCCCATTGCAATGCCCTCCTGCTCATTGCAACCCCCTCGTGCCCGTTCCAACGCCCTCGTGCCCACTGCAATCCTTCCCAGCCCGTTGCAACCCCCTCATGCCCATTGCAGTGCCCTCCTGCCCGTTCCAACGCCCTCCTGCTCTTTGCAATCCTCTCCAGCCCGTTGCAGTGCCCTCGTGCCCGTTCCAACGCCCTCCCGCTCTTTGCAATCCTCTCCAGCCCGTTGCAACCCCCTCGTGCCCATTGCAATGCCCTCCTGCTCATTGCAACCCCCTCGTGCCCGTTCCAACGCCCTCGTGCCCATTGCAGCGCCCTCCCTTCCCACCTCTGCCCGCTCCCAGCCGTCTCCTCCCGGCGCGGAGCAGCTCCTGTCGGGATGCGCCTTCCCGGCGCCCCGTGACCACCTTCACCCTCGGCGCTGCAAAAACGCAGCCCCCAAACGCTCCCCTTGGCACCCGCAGGGCACCCGCTCGCCCCGCAGCCCCTTTCCCAGCTCCTCTTTGTTTTCGGGAGCCGCTTTTCCCCTCCCCGGCTTTTCCCACCGAGCTCCTCCGAGGGACCCTGGTTTCTCCCGGCCAAAAAAAAAAAACCACCCCTCGGTGTAACGGGAAACCCTCCGCGCGGAGCCGCCTGTTTGCAAACCGGAGCCGCCGAGATTAGATTAAGGCTCCGGCAAACGGCTCCGGGCCCGTATTATTTTTGGCAGGAACGCGGGGGCAGCTGTCTGCCGGGCCGCAGCCGGTGGGGGGGGACGCAGGAATGAGGGCGGAACGGGGCTTTTGGGGCATTTTGAACCTTTCCAAATTCCGGCGCCCGGAGGCGAAGGGCCCGGCCGGGCCGTCGGGGGGGTTATTTGTGGCCGCGGTGCCTCCGTTCGCTCCCGGTTTCCTCCTCTTCCCGCCGCTCGTTTAGCTTCCCGCTTCGGAGGCGCCTTCGTTAGGGGGCAAACGTTAATTGCTGGAGTCTTAATTGCGAGCGAGGTTCATTCCGGACGCGGAGCTGCTCGCCTCCGGAGCCGGGCCGGTGTCGCCGGGAGGTAAGAGGCGAACGGCGCCGGATCCGCCGCTTTTCCCTCGGCATCGGGAAACGCGGCGGCTCCCGGCGGGAACGTCGCCGCCATCCCGCTATCTGCGCCTCCGTCCTTCCCACGCCGGGATGGGAAGCGCCGATCGGACGCCTGAGCTTCTTTTCTCCCGGTTCCTGAGGGATGAAGCCTGCGGCAAAGCCGACCCCTCGCCGCTCTTCCCGCTTTGGGATCCGCTCCGCAGACGATCCCTTCCCGACGCTCCGTTCAATCCTGCCTCTCCGCTCCGGCCACCCCGGGAAGCTCATGGATCCGCTACCCGTTTTCCTGTATTCCTTGCGCCGCCACCCAGGATCTGCTGGTAAATGGGACTCCCGAGAGGCGCCTTCGGAAAACGCCGGCCGATGGTTTGGATTCATCCCCGCGCCGGGAAGGCTCCGGGAAAGCCGACACATTCAGTCTCGGATAGGGATGGCGCAACACGATGTTTTGTCCTCGTACCGCTGGATAGAGGATCAGGACCCTCATTTATTCCCAAGAGGAGCGGAGAAGGGACCCCTGGAAGAGGTTTGGGGCGGAACAGCCGCATTTTAGGATTTATCCCGTCTTATCCTCGTTGGAAAACCGGAGCCGCCCTGGCTCTTTGGTCGTGCATGATGTTCCGAGGGTTTCCTGCTGTTTTGCGCCTCTCTCTGCTCCCATTCCTGAGGGAGCTTCCCGCACGGAACAGGCTTCCCCCAGTGAGGATCAGGATGGGAATCCCGTTAGGAAACCAACAGCCTCCAATTCGGAACGCGGCTGATTTCGCAGCATCCCCAGTCGGGCCGCTCAAAACCCGTCTCCAAACAACACAACGCCGGGAAAAGTGGCTGTTCTCCGGCTAATCCCGGCTGGAAAACCGGCCGCAGAGCTCGGATCCGCGCTGGCCTCCTTGGGGAGCGACCCCGCGGCTGGAAATCTGGAGCGAGTCCGGCTCGGGCGGCGATTTGCAGCTGTGTAAATAAGAGGAGAATTTGGCCTTGGCTCCGGCTCGCTGATTACATCCCTATTTTTTTTCCCCCTTTTCCCTGCGTTTTCCCACTTTGCCGCTCCCACCAGGGAGGAGGAAGGAGGAGAGCGGCTGCCGGGGCTGGAGGAGCCGCTCGGGATCCTTCCTTCAGATCTTCGGCGGGATTTCCTCCGCGTTAAGGAAAATCCTGATGCGCTCCAGGTAGGCCCCGCGTCGGAGAGATCTGGCAGGTCCGGGATGGAAAACGAGAGGATTTTTGCCATGGATGAAGGAGTCTGGGGACGCCGCAGCCGAATCGCCTCCGTTTTGGGTGACGGGACCCGGATTCGGTGCATCCTGGATTTCTGCTTCCGTAACTCCTTGCCCGGAACAGCTCCGAACTCGACCTGCGTTTTGCAGCAAGCGCCGGCTCCGAAAAACCCACGGAAACCAAGTGGAAAATAAGGACCCGATGGACGGATTCGGATGCCTCCCAACCCCTTAATCCCTTCCGAAAGCCCCATCTCATTCCGGTTTTTTTTCTCCATATTAGGCTCCGGACTCCATCCTCGCGCCGATCCGAGCGGGAAGCGCCGGGACGGGGCGGCAGCCGGTCGCTCCGGCGGCGCGGAAAGGTTAATCTGATAATTGCCGCGCGCTTAATGAGCTAATAATTAAAACTTCTACCGGCGCTTGCAGCCGGCTCCGCCGCGCAGCGGGTCCGGGCGCCGGTGCCCCGGCTTCCCGCGTGGAATGGGATCCCGCACCCGGATTTGGGGTGTTTTTCTGGCCGTGCAAACCCAAACCCCGCTCCGATTGTCCCCAATCCAAAGCGTTATTCCTCCTTTTCCCCCTTCTGCAGCTGCATCCCGACCCGGGAGCAGGGCCAAGGTTATCTCAAGGTGGGCATCCCTCTGCTCCCCCTTTTCCAGCGCGATTTAACGGGATCTCCACCTCATATCAACGGGTGGATTAAAAATAAACACCCGTGCGGGAAAGCAAAACACCCGAGTGTGAGCACCGAGCAGGACAACCCGCCGGCTCCGAGCGCTGCGGATCCATTCCCGCCTGGAAAAGGGGCTTTTCCCCCGCAGAAGCCGGCCAGAATTCCACCCTTTGTTTCCTGTTGGGCTTAGGAGCCGGCGCGCGCTTAACAGACCCGGCTTTGTGCTAATTTAATTAAGCGCCGGGGCCCAGGGCGCCGCTTGGAAATACCTGCTGCTTCTTGGCCTCTTTGGGGAGCACCGCGGCGTTCCCGTGGAAAAACGCTCCGGAAAATCCCCTCCCCACCATCATCCTTTGGGAAGTCGTGGAAAAGCCCCTGGCGAAACACCCGCATCCTTTGGGAAAAGTAACCTCCGGATACGCTCCCTGTCCAGCAACACTTGAGCGTTCCCGGAAGGATTTTCCCTCAAAGCAGGAATTTCCCGCTCGCATCCGAGGAAACCCGCAATCCAAGGAATTTCCCCCGGTGTTCCTTTTCTTGCGGGCCTACTTTCCTAGTGGTTTTATTTTATTTTAAAGATAAAAGAGGCTTCGCTGGCCCGCGGGCTTCAGGATTTATGCGGATAATCCGACCTGCGGGATCCCCTCCGCGCATGGAGGCCGATTAAAAGGGAGGCCGCGGATGTCAGGGCAGGAACCGTTTTCCCGAGGGATTTTCCGGGTACTTCTGAGCTGCGAAAGCTGCCTTGGGATGGGGATAATTCCCAAGAGAGACCCGATGTGGCCTCGGATCTGACGACTTGCTCCGTTTGGAGACGCCCGCTGCTAAAAACCCGCACGAGAAGCCCAACATCCACCGCGCTCCGAAGGAAAACGCTCCCAAAAGGGGGAAAAACGTGGAAAAATCGGCCCTTCGCTTGGGTTTCCCAGCCTGAAACTCCCTCCTTGAACCGGAGCGGCGGAAAATTCCTTCTTTTTTTTCCCCGGTGTTTATTTTAGGGGCCGATGCCACCCGAAACGGTGCCTGAAACGCAACCCCGGGGCGGCCTGGGCTCAAAATAGCCGCGTCTTTCTGCTGCCGACCCGCTCTCTCCATATGGAAAATCCCGACCGGGATTTTCCCAGCGTTTTCCCGCCCGCCTTGCCCTTCCTCGTTAGGGTTGTCCAATTAACCAAGCGCCGCGCGCTCCGATCGCGTCGCTGTTTCCTAGCCGGGCTGCCAAGGAGTGAAAATCCCGGGAATTTTGGCTGGGATCCCCATGTGAGCCCTGTGAGGGCACCCAAAACTGAGCAGGGATCTCGGGAGGTCACCCAAAACCAACTCAGATCTTAGGAGGTCACCAGAGATGAGGCCCTAGTGGGAACCCTAAGATCAGCGTGAGTTGGGCACCAAAAAATGAGCCAAGATCCTAGAAAAAATTCCATAATTAGCATGATTAGAGCCCCGGAATCACCAAAGATCCTCTCATGGGACATCCAAAGTGTGTGAAGACCCTAAAGGGTCACCAGAAATGATCCAAGACCTTCGGAGGGTCCCAGAAATGAGCAAGGACCTTAGGAGGGCGCCAAGAAGGAGCAAAGTTCATGACACCAAAAACGGAGCAAAGATCCTTGTAGGATGCCCGGAATTAGCAGTAAGCTGGGCCTCCAAAATGAGCAGAACTTGTGGGGCATCAAAATGAGCAAAGCCCCTGGGAGGCCATTGAAGCCCCTCGGAGGTCCCCAAAGCCTCTGAGAGACCCCCAAAGTTCCTAGGAGGCCCTCAAAGCTCTTAGGAGACCTTGAAATCCTCTAGGACCCCCCTGAAATTCCTAGGAGGCCCTCAGAGTTCCTAGGAGGTTCTCAAAGCTTCTAGGAGGCCCTCAACGTCCTTAGAAGTCCCAAAGCCCCTAAGAGCCCCCCAAGGTCATTAGGAGGCCCCCCAGATCTCCTACAAGGTCCCCAGATCCCAAAGGAAGTCCCCAAATCTCCTAGGAGGCCCCCAAAGTCCCTAGGAGGCCCCCAAAGGAGGTCGTCAGCGGGTCCCTAAAAGAGAATCCTTTTATAGAAGGATATAAATCTTAATAAAAATAGGAATATCAATCTTGATATCTTCAAAAAATACTAAAATCTTAATATAAATCTTAATATTTTATATATAAATTTGCTGCGTTATTTAATGATTCCTTTTGTGCCAACAGGAACCTCCCGGTGTCGCATCCTGTGGCTTCCCTCACATCTGCGCGGAGCTGCCGGGACGGATCCCAACCGTGAGTAACCTCGGAGGGTGGTTGCTCTCCTCTTCCTCGTGTCTTGGGATTCCAAGCCAAGCTGGGAATTGGTTATTCCTCCTGGATCCGGAAAATCCCCCCCTCCCGGAGCTGCCGGTTCCAGGGAATCGGCCGCAATCACGGCAGTGCCGCAGGGATTGGGATGAGCGGGTGGGACGGTCGCCTCTTCCCTCGTGGCAGCGGATTCCTCGGCGCCGCTGCTTCCAACATGAATCCCGTGGGATTTTTCCTGCCTTGGCTGCCTCCGAGCTCATGGGAAAGTGTTCACATCCAACCCGGAGAGCCAAGGAAAGCGGCTGCTCTGTGTTGGATCTGGTTGGGAGCTGCCCCGCTGGCTCCTTAGACCATCACCCTTTCCTGCATCCCGACTTTTCCCGAATAAACGTTGGCCGGAAGAACCATGTGGGATTTTCCAAACCATTCACTCCACACTGGCAACCTCCAAAACCATGTAAGTAATAAGGAAATAAGTTAATTTACGTTTTGCAACTTATTTACTTCTCATGCGTTTCCTCTCTCATGCGTTGCCCTTCTCGTTGGTAGGACATGATTCCAATGGGAAGCTCCGGAAGGAAATCTCCATGCGAGCTCCCACGGTTGATCCGGAAAGCCTGGATGCATCTATAGCACCTTCTGATGGGAACGGCAGCTCCTTCCTCCTCCCACTTGCTTTTTTTCCCTGTATCCCTGTGTTTTTTCCTGTCTTCTGTGGCAGGCAGGGATCCTTCTGGTAAAGGAAATTTGTGGGGAAAAAAAAAGCAAAAGTGGGGAAAAAGCGAAAATGATAAAAATGCAAAAGCAAAAAAAGGAAAAGCAGAGAAAAGTCGAAGTGGAAAAAAGCAAAAGTGGGAAAAAAAGGAAATGCAAAAGAAAAGCACAAAGGAGGGCAAAAGCGAAAGGGGAAAAAGTGAAAGCGAAAAGAAAAAGCAAAACTAAACAGAAAGTGGAAAAAACAAGTGAAAAAAAGCAAGAGCAGAAATAAAAGCAAAAGAAAATGAAAGGCAAAAGCAAGAAAAGTGAAAGAGTGAAAAATGGAATGGGAGAAAAGCGAAAGCAAAAAAGGGAAAGCAAAAAAAAGTGAAAGGAAAACCAGAAAAAATAAATGTGGAAAAAGGCTAAAAAAGCAAAAATGAAAGAAAGCAAAAATGCAAAAGAAAAAAAAGAAAAAGTGTGGGCAAAAAAGCAAAAGAAAAAATCAAAAGAGGAAAAAATGGGAAGAAAAAGAAGGAAAAAGGAAAGCGCAAGTACGTGGAAAAGTGAAAGAAAAGCAAAATGAGAGAAAAAAAGGCAAAAAGGAAGAAAGAAGTAAAAGCAAACAAGAGAAAGCAGCAGAAAAAGTGAAACGGGGGGAAAAAGGAGCCAAAAGGGAAAGGGAAAAAAAATGGAAATGGAAAAAAAATGTGAAAACGGGGAAAAAAGGCACCTGAATCAGGAGCCTGTCCCAATAAAATGCCATGAGAGACTCTGTATTAAAAAAATAGAATAAATAAAAATAAAGGAGTGAGATGACAAAGCGGCCGTGCCGGGGCTGCAGTCTGTGCTCTGCAAGCGGCCGTGCGGGCACCCATGGGTGCCCCGTGCACCCTACGGGCGCCGCAGCCTGCGCACGACGCGCTGCGCATTCCGGGTGCTCATTTTATACCTACAATGCAGCCACGAGCCCGTTTCGCCGTGGTTTTCCCTTAAAAACCCACCCGCCCTCCCAGCGCCCTCTTTTCCATGCCCTTTTCCCGGATTCCCGCGCTCCTGTTTTTCCCTGCCGCCGCTCGCTCCTAATTATGTTGATTTTCCCCGGCTCCCCCCGCTGCCTCCACCCCTGCAAAGCTTATTAGGGCGAATATTTTTATTTATTATCATTTCGCCCGGCTCCCGCCAGCATTTCCAATTACTCTCGCCGCTTCCTTGTAATTGTCTCGCCGGAATGGCTCCGAAACAATCGCGCTAAATGAGGTGGCTCCGGCGAGATGAGGGTTTCACTTCATTAAAGGCTAATGGAGTCGCCGCGGCCGCCTCCGAGAAGGAAAAAAAGACCCAAAAAAGGGGGAAAAAAACCACCAAAAAAGAGACTTTTAAGCAGTTTCTTTTGTTTTTTTAGGAACTTTGCGGATTTGCGGCGTGTGGCGCCCGTCGCCGGCTGGATTTGGGTCCCGGGGCTTTTTGGGAAGGCTGTTGTGGGGGAAAAAGATGGGATTTGGGGCTGTTGCTTTGGGTTGCAGCTGTTGAAACCGCGGGGTTTTCCGGGAATGTCGAGGCGGGATGAATTTCTGCTGGGAAAAGTCATCCTGTCGTGCCCAAGGGCCGGCGCGGAGGCCGGGAGCGGGAGGCCGGGAGAGGAGGGATGGTGGAACCGGCAGGGTGGGATTTAACGGGCTCTGGTTTCCACAAGGATGGACTCGATGATCCCTGCGGGCTCTGGCCGCGCACCGCTGGAAGCGCCGGGAAGCCCAGGAGGCTGTTGGGGAGGAAAAGAGGTCAGCCGGGAGGTTGGATTGCAACGAAAAAAGTAGGGAATGTGACACAGCGCAAGGAAAATGTCGGGATTTGCCCGACGGAGCAAGCGGAGATGCTCAGAGCGCAAAGGTGTCCTCCGAAACGCTGTAGAAATCCAGTGCTTCCTGCACCACCGCATCGAATCCGGCCTGGAAAAGGCAGGGAACGGCCAGACGGAGCCGCGTGCAGGTGGAGCAGGAGTCCTGGCATCCATGATTTGGTGTGGGCCGGTGTCCAAGGATAGGTGTTATCCAGTGTCCGTGGTCCATGGTTTGGTGGGAGCTGCCATCCAAGGTTGGTGTTGCCTAGCGGCTGTCCATAGGTTGGTGCTAGCTGATGTCCATGGTTTGGTGTCACCTGTGTCCAGGGTTTGGCCATGGTTTGTATCCATGGTTTGGTGGCATCTGGTGTCCATAGTTTGGTGTTGATTTGTGTCCATGCTTTGGTGTCACCTGGTGTCCATGGCTTGACGTTGACTTGTGTCCATGGCTTGACGTTGACTTGTGTCCATGCTTTGGTGTCACCTGGGGTCCATGGCTTGACGTTGACTTGCGTCCATGTTGTGGTGTCACCTGGTGTCCAGGACTTGGCTTGGTGGGTTTGTATCCATAGTTTGGTGCTACCTGCTTCCATGGTTTGGCATTGGTTTGGGTCCATAGTTTGACATTACCCGGTGTCCATGGCTTGACGTTGACTTGTGTCCATGCTTTGGTGTCACCTGGGGTCCAGGACTTGGCTTGGTTGGTTTGTATCCATGGTTTGGTGTCACCTGGTGTCCATGCTGTGGTATTACCCGGTGTCCATGCTTTGATGCTACCTGCTCTCCAAGGCTTGACGTTGACTCGTGTCCATGCTGTGGTGTCATCTGGTGTCCATGGCTTGACGTTGACTTGTGTCCATGGTTTGGTGTCACCTGGTGTCCATGCTTGGGTATCACCCGCTGTCCATGCTTTGATGTTTCCTGCTCTCCAAGGCTTGACGTTGACTCGTGTCCATGCTGTGGTGTCACCTGGTGTCCATGCAGTGGTGCCACCAACTCTCCATGCTTCGAGGTGGCCTCATGCCCACACTTGGACGTTGACCACCACCCAATTGCCACCAATTCACACCATGCTTGGGCGCCAGTGCTCCTCTCCGGCATCTCCGCTTGGATTTGGCAGCCCTTCCCTGGCGTTTTCCCACTGGAGGAGACCCCAGCGGCACAAAACGCCCCGGCCCCATCTCTAGCTCCCTCCGGATCTGCAGCTTTTCGGGACAAATGCTGATTTTTTGAGGAAAAAGAGGGTGATTTGGGGGGTTTTTGGAGTGGGGGTATTGAGAGAGCGCTGCAGCCCCTCGTCACTGTTGGACTTGGCCTGTTTTTGTAAAAACAAAGCATTAAACTTCCATTATATATATATATTTAAATTAAATTGAATTTAATACAATTTATTTTAATTTAATTTAATTTCTTAAGTGAAATTGGGGCATTTTGGAGCCAATGAAATGCAACCCAAGTGCACGGCGGCACAGGACAAGCGGACCACCAAGGCACCTCTTTTCATGGGAATCACCCCAAAACCTCCCGAATGAGCCCAAAACGGCAGCGCCGAACACAGATTTGTGGACGGGAATTAGCGCCAGGTTAATTCCCGTCTTGGAAAACTCCGGAGTGGGCGTTCCTATGGAAACGGGTATTTTTATCCTCTTAGGCCCGCGCGCCGCGCGCGATGGAGCCGTCGGAAAATACCCCCCGGCTCCTGGCATGTGGGAAGGACGCGCTCCCTGTGGGATTTTCCTACTTCCCCGGGTAGGGATTAATTAAAAAAATAGAAAAATCAAGGAAAAGAAACCCAAAATGCTGCGATTTTGGGGAGTACCTTTTTTTCGCAAGGGGAAAATCCATCTCACAGACTTCCAGCTGGAGAAAACTGGACCCGCTTCCCGCTTCCTTCATCGGAGCAAAGTGGCTGCTTTGCAAACGTGGAGTTTTTATCCCTTTTTTTTCCTCATTTGTTCCAAGTTTGACTATTTAGCACCAATTTTTCAAATTCTGCAAATGTTTTGCCCTTATTTTTTGCTCTAAAGTGATTCTTCCGATGAGTTTCCCGCGCTCGCCATCTGCCTGTGGCATTCCCTAAGCCGGTGTTCCCGAAATCCCAGCATAGGCAGGCGGTGCAAACCCTCCCGCCTGGAAAATCGGGAATCTTCGGGATTAAGCACCGAGCTGGTCCTGCTTTTCCCTAGCAACCAACGCTCCCGATGCTGGCAGCTTTTTCCAGTGGGATTTTCCCGTCGTGGTGGGAATTCGGGAGCAAAATCCACCTGTTGGAGGCAGGACGCCAAGGACAGCATGACACCCGTGCCGACCATGCAATCCAGGCCTGGAAAACTTAACCCACATCTGGAAAACTTAATCCACGTCTGGAAAACACCTTGATTTTTCCCAGCATTGGATTTTCCCAGGATCCGACTCAATGCCAGCCCCGATGTCGACCGGAACGCCCTTCAATTCCTTTTTCCCCGGGTATATATATATATTTTTCCGGACGCCGTTGGCATAGAAACCAGCGGGAAAGGTCACCCGCCAGCGACTGTGTTTTAGGTGTAATTCAGAGAGATTACAGGGGATTAGGCGCCCGCCCTTCTAAAAATGACCTATATGGGCTGCCTCCCTAACCACAGCGCACACGTGCCCCATATACATCTGCATTTATATCTATACGCACCCGTGCACAGGTGCCAAACCCCACCTATATATATATTTTTATATATTTTTATATA
>VZSG01001445.1:13822-54878 GCA_013398315.1 Nothoprocta pentlandii | reverse complement strand
CCTTTTTTTTTTTTTCTCCGCCTTGGCTTTAATTAAACCTCAGCCAGGGCTGAGCAAATGTGGCGAGCCGAGATAATTGCGTTATTCCCAACGTGCTCTCGGAAACTCCGCCGCCGGAGACGCCGCCTCGAGACGGCGCGGGAAAAAGGCATCGGAAAATAATATATATCCCCCCAAAAAAGGGAAATTTGGGGTCCCCAAAAGCCAAGCTGCAAATATCCCTCGGGAAACCCACTGGGAGCCTCGGAGACGCGCCGGGATGCGGGAAGAGGCGCCAGGATGCGGCGCGGAGCCAAGGCGCCGGAGGAGACGCCAGGTTGTTTTTTCCAAGCTCTCTGTTTGGTTTTCCAGCTCCAGGTCTCCTCGTTCAAGAATAAAAATAAAAATAAATCATCAGCGCCGGAGGGGCGTATTCCCATATCCCAGGGATGCTCAAAAATCCCGCCCGTGCTGGCCGCGCATTCCCATTTTTGGGAAAGGATTTATCCTGAATGCGAGACCACGGTCACCGTATTTCTCCCCGCGTCTCCAACTTGCTCACAAGCGTTTGGTTCCTCTCCCTATTCCTTGCAGCTTCCCACAAAATCTGCTTGGCATCCTGGAGGAAAACGCTATATTTTAATTTTATTTTCGCGGCGAGAAGTCAAAATATTGATTTTTCTTCCTTTTTTTTTTTTTTTCTCCCCCGCGGCGTTAAAAAAAAAAAAAGAAATCCAAAGTAATTTCCGTTTGGCCACACGGAGGCCGAGAAAAAAAAGAGGGAAGAGAAAAGAAATCCGCTCCGTCTGCGCAAGTGAAATGTTTTGACATTTTTTAAATGTTAGCTCCAAATTGACATTTCAACTTAAAATAGCGGTCGGGTGGCGCGGAGCTTCGCGGGTAGAAATGAAATTTCGCGGCGGCGTTTCCAAACTCGGCATTTTTTTTTTTTTTCCGCCCCAAACTCTTGCTTTGCAGGGAAGAGGGTTTTGTTGCTGGTGATGCTGTTGTGGTGCTCCGAGGTGGCTCTCCAAACATCACGTTTCTCCCCAAAAAATCATTATTAATTTGCTCTAATTCCTCTTTTTGCTATTTTGCCCCCCAAAAATTGCAAACGTGACAGGTGAGCCCCGGGATTTGGCGGGATCCCTGGGAATTGCCCTCCAAATTTGCTTGGGTTTCCCTCAAAGAACCGTTTTTGCCACCAAAGGAGGCTTCTGCCTCCCTCCTTTCCAACGTGGGGAGCAGTTTGGGGGTGAGAAATTCTCCCAATGTCTTCTCTGCCTTCACCCCTGTTTTGGGATAAATAAAGCTGGGATGAGCACCGGACGTGGACGGACAACCTGCTTCCAGCCCTTCGGGACACGTGAAGCTCCAGCTGCCTCCAGGTTGTCCCTTGTTGGTCCATTTGATGGAGAAATGTCATGAAGGGCCTCCTCAGGGCTCCGTGTGGTGTTGGGTTGCGGAAACGGCCTTCCTCAATGCTCCAAATTGGCACTGAGATGGTGAAGATGAGCACCGGTCACCCCATGGAAGATGGTTTTGCTTCTTCTCAAGGTCCTCAAGGTTCTCCTTCCATCATCCCACCCGAGAAATGCAGAAAAACTCCTGGTTTTTGGTCGTTTTTGGTCCTCCAGTGGCACAATTCAGCTTCTCTTGAGCAGCCTCCTCAGTGTCTTCTAAGAAAGGCTCGTTCCTGACCTCCAGTTCTTCTTGGAGATGGTTGGACCTTGTGGCCATAGCCCTTGCAGCTGCTATTCACAGGCTGGAAATACATAAGCAAGAGGAGAACTAAAATTTGGAAAAATTACCCTTTCCACTGGGTCTTCAGTGTCTTTTTGGAAGCATCATCCCCAGTTTGAAGAGGGTCGATGGCCAATGCTAGGATTGCAAGGTGGCGTTGGCAGCTGAAGTGGTCCACCTGAGTTAAAACAGGCACTTCTGGGGATTTCTCTTAATTTATGAAGCTGGTTTATAGCCTTTTTTGGCCATTCCTGTTGACTCATCGATGCGAGTCTGGATAGATTTGGTCTCCTCTGAAGGATCATCACGTTTCTGATGGCCATTATTAAATAGATGGCCGAATAGAGCCCTGTCCAGGTCCTTTCTGACCACGGTGTGGTGTCTCACAAAGGTTTCCAAGGTTCAGAACAGTCCAGGAGCACCCAAATATTTTATTTCCATTGCGTTAATGCTGTCAAATCCCCACCTCATGCCACCAATTTTCCCTTGATATCAAACTCAACCGGCCACAAGTCGCCACCAAGGAACCCATCAGTGGCCTCCAGCCCCACCTGGGGCAAATGCTCTTCAAACCCTTGCCCTAAAATCAACAATTCCTTCGTTTTGGGGGGAATAAATCCTTTGAAGACACCCCTTTTTGGCGAGAAACACCACCTTGCCAAAGCCCAGGATTCTAGTGGAAGATACCAGTGATTTCCACGTCTTCCAGGCTTGGAAATAGCGATTTTTGGAGCCCTTCTCTTTGCTCGGAGGCCGCTTTGCCTCTCGCTGGGCCGGGCTCTGCTGCGGTAAGCGGGACATTAATATTGATGCGCCCCCTCCCTTGGTGGGAGCCGCCTTTCCGCGCCTCTAACGATGATTACCGGGTAATTAGCGAGCGTCAAGCTGAGCTGGGGGGGTTAGCGGCACTTGGCGTCCTACTTTCCGTGCCTTTTTTCTTGCGTTTTTGCCCCAAGGCCCGGGATTCGGGATGGATCCCACGCGCTCCCCGCTGGCCACCCGGGGCAGCTCCTCAGCCTTGTCGGGAAGCAGCTGGTTTTAGGAGCAAGGGGCGTTTTCTTGGAGCTGGTTTTAAGCATTTAACCCTTCCACTGGGAGCAAAACCACCCTTAAGTCAACCTGATGGTTGGACTGAGTTTTGGGGTGTTTTAGCAACCTGGCTTGGTGCTTCTCCTTGCAAGGGGTGCCCACGGTGGGGAAAAAGGCTTCTCCTTGTGGCCCCTCGCTCTCCATCCTGTCTGGATCAGGGAGATCCAAACTCCCTGGATCAAAATACAGGGTTTTCAAAAATACAAAATACAGGGTTTCCCACCCAAAGAGAGACCAGGGGACAATCGTTGCACCCTGTCCCGGGCACTAAAATCACTTCAATTTGCTCCATCGAGGCGACACGTGGCCTTGGCCAGGGTGTCTCCAGCAAGGCTGGAAATTCCCGATGAATTCCTTCTCCACGCAGCAGCCGGCTCTTCCGAAAGGCTTTTCCCAGCTGCTGCTAAGCCGGGTAATTTATCCGAGTCATTTCCCGTTTGCGAGGGGACCGTTAACAGGGCTTGACAGCGCTTAAAGTCGTGGGATTTGGGGCTTTTCCTTCTTATTTCTTTGTTTTTCTCAGCGGGCTTTCTTGGGTTGTAAGACCCAAGACGGTTGGGCTTGCCAGCCCCTTGGGGCCTGCTGGAGGTCCCAAGAGGAGGATGGGCCCTCCTGGTGAATCATCTCCATCCTTGGGCTTTGGACGTCTCCAGCCTTAAGGTTCTTCATCCCTGGGGTTGTGTGAGGGGGTGTTTTCGACTGTGGATCCTCCTTGTCTTCCTCCTTGTTTTTCCTTTGTTTTTCCTTGTTTTCCTTCTCTGGAGGTCCCCAAAACCTGCCTAGGTGTCACCCTGTGCCATGTGCTCTAGGTGTCCCTGCTAGAGCAGGAAGGTTGGACTAGATCATCTCTAGAGGTCCCTTCCAACCCCAACCATCCAGTGATTCTGTGATTCGGTGGTCTCCATACACCAGGTTTGTGGATCCCCATCCTTGGGGCTTTCGGAGTCTTGATGTTAGGTTGTGGGTTACTCCAACTTTGGATTTGGGATCCCCATCCTTGAGTTAGGGAGTATCCATCCTCAAGGTGGGGCATCTTCCTCTTTGGGAGAATCTCCTTCCTGGAGGTTGAAAGATCTCTGTCTTTGGCATAGGAGAGAGGTCCTTCTTCAGGATTGGGGCATCTCCATCCTGGAGTGATCTCCATCTTCTGGAGGTCTTCCTCCCTGTGTTTAGGTGCACCTGCATCCTTGGGTTTGGGGGATCTCCATCCTCGGAGTTTGGACCATCTCCGTCCTCAGGATTGGGGGGGATCTCCATCCTTGGGACTGAGATGTCCCCATCCACAGGGCGCCTCCATCCTGGGGATTAAGAAGGATCTCTATCCTCAGAGACTCTCTCTCCTCCATCCCAGCCCACACTGCACCACCCACCTCCCCAAGGGTTGGGTCCAACTGACCGCGGCCACCTTTTTGCTCATGTTCTTGAGGGACTGCCCTCTTGGGACGACGATGATGAAGACCTTCTGGTGAAGACCCTCCTGCTGGAGAAGACCCTCCTATGAGCAGAGTGTACGAAGGGGCCAGCCCTGCCAACAACAGCGGGATTTGTATGAGCGCCACGGAAAATACCCATCAAGGAGGACGCTCAGCAATGGATGGAGCATTTTCAGGAGATACCAGCAGTAGTTTCTTCAGGGTCCTCAATATTTAGGGCCCCACTGGCCAGGAGGACCATGCAAAAGCTGGGAGAAGGTGGTGGGTGCGACAAAACAAAATTACTATTCATTGCGGAGACGTCGCGTGGCACCAATTAATTTTTAAACAGCCTCACTGGGGACCTCATTGCTAAAACATGATGTTTCCTCCTCTGGCACCAGGACCGTTAACTCAGAACAAGGCAGAAGAAAGCGGAAGGAGGAAAATGAAATAGAATAAAATAAAATGGAATAGAATAAAATAGAAAAATAAAATAAAATAAAATAAAATAAAATAAAATAAAATAAAATAAAATAAAATAAAAAATAAAATAAAATAAAATAAAATAAAATAAAATAAAATAAAATAAAATAAAATAAAATAAAATAAAATAAAATAAAATAAAATGAATTGAAGGAAAGCGGCCCCGCGCCAGCCGCGGAACCGAGCGGCCCCTTGGATTTTCCGCCTCCTTGCCCGGCCCCGTGGCGCTGCCGACGCCGACGTCCCGCGAGGGGATCCCGGCGGCGCGGAAGAAAGGCCCGTCTGTTCTCCGCGCTCTTTCCGGGCCTCCGGGCCTCGGCCTTCGCACAGACCCGCCATTGAGGCCCGCGCCGCCGGCCCTCCCCGTCCCTGCGAGCGCCTCAGCGCTCCGTGCACCTCCCCAGCCCGGAGCATCCCGGCTCCCACCGCGTTCCCGGCGTCCCAGGCTCGCCCAGGCCTACGGGATCCAACCGCAGCGAGCGCCTCCCTCGACATTTTGGGCAAAAATGGAGGCAAATCCCCCCAAAAATCATAACATAACTCGGCCCATCGTGAGGTAACCTTGCGCCTCGCACGGCGAGAGCAGGATCCACTTTATCTTCCATTTGGGTATTTATTAATGGGCTGGACTTCCCGCTCCAGCTCTTTTACTGCTCCTTTTTCCTCCTGGGAATTTGTTTACGCAGGGAGAAGAGCAACCAAAACGGTGCAAAATGAGTGTTTTTGTGGCAAAAGCCGCCTCCTGCCCCGGCCCCAAATCCGTCCCGCCGCGGCCTTTCCGCGCCACGAGACAGCCGGGATTTTATTCCCGCCGTGTCCCAGGGACGCGGCATCTGGTTTCACTCCCGGCCCCGGGAAGCCCCCGTTTGCCGGGAGAAAACCGAGTGTGGAATTGTTCGGCATTAGCGAGGATTTCTGCTCCCCGGGACTCCCGCATAAAGAGATGGAAATCGGCGCCGCCGGAGCCAGGAACCACCCAGAAGGGCCTGAATTTATTGCGTTTTATCTCGTTTCCCGCTGCAAACAGCGCCGCGGATGTGGGAAGAGCAGCTTTTGTTTCATCCTTTCGGAAGGATTTGTGTTTTCGGGATGTAATTTCTTACAAGGGGAGGGAAACGGGAGTGGGAGCCGGCGGCGCTCCGGCGCCTGCAACGGGCGCCTTTCCGTTCCTCCCCTTTCGCTTTTTAATTGCACAAAATGTCATTAAGGCTGGGGCAGCTCCTCGGATTATTCATTTGCTCCAGATGGATAAAAAAAAAAAAAAAATAAGAGGGAGAGAGAGAAAGATATTTAAATTGGATGCAAATTCCGCAATCAGAGCTGATGTTGGGGCTGTTGGACGCAATGTGGTCCGTGTTCCTCTGGCCACTCTCCCTGAATGGTGCCCGAATCGAGACGAGACCCCCGTTATTTGAATGATTGAGGCTGCCTTTGATAAGGGACCTGATTGCTGAGACCTCCCAAAGCCTCAGCCCTAATTGGGAGGCTCCGGGAAGGTGGATTCGTCCATGGGAGCAGGTTGGGAAGCTCCGTGGGCTGTTGCTTCTGCCCGGCTTCTGAACTTGAGGCTTTTTGCCTTGGGGTAAGGCTTGGTCCTGAGGACGCTGGTGGTTAGGACCTCTCATCTGCCATGGCTTTGTTCCCTGCTCTGTTGGGGATGTTCCCAAATTGGACCGTTTGGATAATTTTTCTTCCATCGTGGATAGTGAGGACTCCATCTCTGACTTAGTCTCTCCATGGATCCATCCAGGGTGTCTTCTGAAAGCTGTTGGGTTTGATGGCCCTTGACTCGCAGCTCAACCTGGACTCAGATCAAAGACTTCCCCTCAATACCACAGCAGGCTCTTGGTTACCACCATAGATGATGACCAGGCTCGGTCTCCCTCTTAGCTCCACCATGAATCCAACTGTGGCACCTTCTGAAAGCCATTAGGTTTGATGGCCGTTGACTCTCAGCCTGGACCAGGACAGCAAAGACTTTCTCCTCAATACCCTGGCAGATGCTTGGTCATCACCATAGACCTCATTTTTCTTGTATTTCCCACCAATTACAGTCATGTGGGGGGAGCTGTGTTTTTAGCAAGAGCCTTCTCGCCTGTTGGCACCACTTGCTCCTCTTCAAACCGCGCGCCGCAAGGTGATGAGACGAGCGATGAACTTCGCTCCATGGATCCCCTCCTTGTGCTGGGGCCAGAAATGCTCAAAAATAACCACTATTTTCACTCAAAACAGCATTTTTTTTCTAAAGAAGAGCTTGTGAACCAACAATCCCTAGGGTCTCCCTCCCTCCCCTCCACTAACACCTCTGTGCACGTGTCCCTGCACCCACCAGGTGCCTCCTTGCACCCAACCACGCGCCCACCCCAGCACCCACATGGGCGTGCAAGCGTCGCACGCGTCCGCGGAGCAGCTTTGCTGCAACCCCCTTTCCCGGTCTTTCCCGCAGCCGAGGACGGCTGGAGGGAGGCAGCGCGCCGGCAAATCTGAATAACTAATCAGAGTCCTCATTAACCCCCCGTGGAGATGCTCAAACATTCACTTGGCTGTTTGTGAAGCAGAAAGGGAAGAAAGGAGAAGGGTCGGGCGGGGGGAGAGAAGCCCCCTGCCCGGCGTGAAAATTGATGTGTTATTAATCCCACTGCTGCAGCCCCCGTGGGACCAACGTCGCCGCCGGGACAACCTCAAGTTCTCGTGTTGAGGTTGGTTCCCCTGGGCAGATGTGCAGCTCATTGCCTTGTCTTGGAGCTCTCGACGCGACGCCCGTTTGTGGTGCCCACGCGCGGCTGGAGGCCCTCCAGTTGCTACAGAAATGAGCTTTGTCGGTGTTAAAAAAGCCCAATTTTGTGCGGGCTGCAAGCTCAGCTGAGAAAAACCTCTCCAAAATTCCTCCTGGGGATGAGACTCTGGGGCAAAACCCAAGTTCTTGGCCGTGTTGGCAAGACAAGTAGTCCCAGATCCTTGATGCGCAATTGGCCTGAGCACCCACACATGCTCTTCTTCCAAGCTAGATACTCTAGATGTTTTATTCCTGTTGTAAATATCCTTAGGATATTTAAGTTGCCTTTTTGGTTTGGGACTTGACCGCGTCCAGATGTCCAGGAATGACCCTTCCAGTGCCATCCTTCGTGTTTTGCCATATCTCTTGGGCTTCAACGTCAAGGTTTCAGTTTTTTTGCTCTTGTTCGGGGAGTTGCCGTGTGATGGTGAACGGTAGAACCTCTCTCGCATCCTGGGGACCTCTGCAGGTGATGTATATGCATATATGTGCCTATGACAGGCTTGTACTGGAGCCCTGAGGCGCTTTGGAGAGGTGATATATATCAAGGTAGATATATCAGACATATATCAGGGATCCTGAGGAGCTCCCTAGAGGCGGTGAGTATCAAGGCAGATATATCTGACATATCAAGGCAGATATATCTGACATATGCATCAAGGTGCATATATCAGGTCGAAATCAGAGATCTGAGGAGGTCTCTAGAGGTGGTGTACATCAAGGTCGATGTATCAGACATATATAAGAGATCTGACGTGATTTCTAGAGGTGATATACATCAAAATAGATATATCAGGCATATATCAGATGTGAAATGCTTTCTAGAGGAGATGCACATGTAGGTGGATATATCAAACACGCTGGAGATCTGAGGAGCTCTCTGGAGGTGCTGAACATCAAGGCATACATATATCAGTCGTGTATTGGAGATCTGAGGAGCTCTCTAGAGGTGATGCACATCAAGGTACGTATATCAGACATACAGCAGAGACCGGCGGAGCTCCTCAGACAAGTGTCAGCCATCTGAGGAGCTCCGTAGAGGTGTTGTGCATCAAGGCATACATATATCAGACACACATCAGAGACTGCCAGAGGTTTCTGGAGGTGACGTACATCAAGGTATACATTTATCAGACACATTGGAGCTCTGAGGAGGGCTCCAGAGGTGATATCCATCAAGGCACATATATCAGACAACATCTGGAGATCTGAAGCGTCCTGGAGAGGTGTATGTGAAGCTAGAAATACCAGACATATCTTGCATTCAAAATGTATATTCATCTATACATATGGCAGATCCTAGAGCCCTGAGGAGGTCTCCAGAGATGGGATGTGTTGAGGCTAACTCATTTGCTACCACACCTATGTGGTGGCTGCGGTGTCTTTAAGCTGTGGTGAAAATTACCGTGCTTTTGCATTGAAAATCACTGAAAACTTGCAATTACCCTAAAGCTGGGAAATGCAAAAACTGGGACACTTACGCTGAGAATTGCAAGGAGGAGGGAGAGGATGATTATTAAGAGGCTGGAAAGACACGTTGGGGACAGCTTCTCCTGATCCCTTGGCCTGATCCCTACTCCCAGGCGGGCGCTTTGCCTTTCAGCTCCCCTTGTTGTCCACCTGGACTATGGCACCCACCACAAAAGGTGGGGAAAAAAACGGGGGAGAAAAGCGGATTTGGGTGTTAATTCCATGAGGGAGTTACGTGCGCGTTGGAGCTCCGTTTTCCGAGTGAATGGAGGTCGCCGTGTCAACCCCCCTCTGCTTTCTCCTCGGCAGGTTGCGCCCCTAACCCCCGGCGAGGCGCCGCGCCCGACGTCCCGTCCCTCCGGAGCAGAAGGCGGCCCTTGGAGCCGACGTCACGGCCCCGCGTCCCGCTCCGAGGATCCCGGCGAGCGGCTCGTGCCGCCGGCGCCGGCGCCTTCGCCATCGCCCGCCGCACGACGAGGTTTGCCCCGTGTTAATCCACCTTGGGCCTTCCGTGGCTTTCTTGTTTCCTTTTCTTTCTTTGCTTTAAATAACATTTCTACAAGAATTGCTGTAGGAGCGCTTCCAAAAAATGTCGTTTGTGGAGTCACTGTTTCTGGCGCTTTTTCCATAACCATCTCATTTTGGCCAATCTAATTGGCTTTTCACAGAATCACAGCATGGTCAAGGCTGGAAGGGACCTCTAGAGATCATCTAGTCCAACCCTCCTGCTCCAACAGGGACACTCAAGCACATGGCACAGGGTGGCATCCAGGAGGGTTTTGAAGACCTCCAGAGAAGGAGACTCCACAACCTCCCTGGGCAGCCTGTTCCACTGCTCTGTCACCCTCACAGTAAAGAAGTCCCTCCTTTTGCCCTTCCTTGGAGCTATTTGCACCTCACTCAATCCTCCTTTGACCTCCTGGTTCCTCCTTGCTTGTGCTTTCTTCTTCAGTCCTCCCATTTTAGGCACTCCCAGTACTTTTCCTCACTGCCCTGCCAAAAAAAAGGGCCTTAAGAGACGTGTTCCCTTTGGGCAGCCCACGCCAGCATCGTTGCTCAACCTCAATCAAGGTTCAACCTCAATATTAATCAATATTTCCTCTTTTTTTTTTTTCCTTTCCAGCTGTGACCGATACCTGGACGTTTTGCTCTTCGGCCAGAGGGAAGGTGTTTGCAGGACAGCCGGCTCCCTGAGCACCCCCAAAAAAGTAAGGTTGCTCTTCTGCTTTCCATCGAACGGGCGAGCAAATGCCCCAAAATGGTAGTTTTTTGAGCAGAATTGACATAATTCTAACCCTGCCTTCTTGGCCTGTACCCCACAGTGGTCATTCATGCAGTGAAATGTGCTAGTCAAGAGCATCGCACAAGACCTGGTT
The DNA here is from genome assembly GCA_013398315.1 of Nothoprocta pentlandii. Lineage (NCBI taxonomy): Eukaryota > Metazoa > Chordata > Aves > Tinamiformes > Tinamidae > Nothoprocta > Nothoprocta pentlandii. The sequence goes on along the minus strand of VZSG01001445.1, from coordinate 44,547 downwards.
GCTGGATTTGGGGAGGGGGACAATGTAAGAAGGACAGTGTATTTTTTGAGGGAAAAAAAGCAATTTTCTAGCTATTAATATCAGGGTCGGTAGCTTTATTTTGTGAAATATCAGACTGGGCAGAGCCTGATGGATTTCTTTAAACCTGGTGGTCACAGATGTTGAAAGAGGTGCCCACTGGGTGACAGCAAAAAGCCATCAGCTGCAGGTTTCCATCACTCCATCTAAAAAAGACTCAGAAAACAACCTTGGTCATCCAAAAAACCTCCCATTTAGCCCCAAAACGGAGGCGCAGCCTTCAGCTTGTGAAAACCTCCTTAAAAAGCGCCTCCAAAATGGGCGAGGATTAAGGATGGGCACCTCTCAGGTGGACAACCAAGGAGCGCTTTGTGCTCCTGCAGCCCCACGCGAAGCCTCCTCTGATCCGAGACCTTTCGTGGCCTCCCTTTGCAGAGCCTCCTCTCGCCTCCGCCGCCCGCCCTTTTAATAAAGGCCATCAAATAACGGCGGGATTATTTTCCGCCCTTTGCAGCCCCCGTTCTTGGCGGTGACCTTCCCCGGCCACCAACCTGCCAAGAGGATTAAGGATCTGCCGGCGGCGCGTGAGATCTCCAGATCTCATTCCTAATAAAAGCGCCTCAGCTTGTCCCGCGGGTCCGAGGTTTTAATCGGGGAAGAGGCAGTGTTGTTCTTGCTTTCTGGTGGGGCACAGCAGACCTTGCCTTCTCTGTGGGGGAAAACTCAAGGGCAGACCTGGAAATCGCTTCTCCAGGTGGTTTTGTAGGGCCTTGGTGTCAATATTCCCTTGCTTATCACCGTGTGGATTCCTCTGGGAATCTCCTCCACACCTTGAATCCCTCTTTGGCTCACATCCATGAGGATTTCAGAGCTGCTGGATGCTTCCGTGGAAGGACTTGTTGCCCCACAAGCCTGGTAGACACGTTGGGCTTCTCCTTTGGAGGAAACCAACCTTTGTGAAGGACATGAGTATGTGTGGGGACAACATGTGGTGTTGGGCCTGTATTGAGGTGTAGAAAGACACGATGGGGATGAGTCAAGGTATAGAAAGATGTGATGGGGACTCATCAAGGTGACCTGTCAAGGTGATGATGTACTGTGGGACATAGATCAAGGTACAGAGGTGGCGTTGGGCAAGGATCTAAATCCGTTCCAGGACAGAAGCTGCTTCAGGAATTGCTTCCAAGTGGCTAGTGACAGGTAGAAATGATCCATCCTAAACACCTCATGCTTTGGGAAATGCTGTGGGCACTTTGGCGTTCTCCACCTCGTGCGGTTACCACCCCATTTTCAGGGATGAGCCCGTTTTGGCTTTTCTTCTGAAATCCATAAATCCATGGAAGGGCATCTCCACTGCTCCTTTCGTCCTCCGGGCCCAGAAAGACCTTCTCAAATCCTAAACTCCTTGACCCTTTCTGCCCCCAATTCCTTCTTTGTGTTGAGTTTGGATGAGACTTTTCACTCCATCTCCTGTATTTTATGGTCCAAAATTTGGAGAAGGGAAGAGCTCACCAACCCCCCTGGCCTTCAGAGCTGGGTTTTGTCAGGAGTTTTGCGTTTCAGAAGGGAGTTTCTGTCAGGGGGATAAGAGGGAGAAGAGCTCCGAGAGAGGGACGCGGGCGGAAATGTTGCTAGTAGAGAACTCTGATTTATCTGCCATCTGGGAAAGAGGGAAACAGCCGGTTCCAGAGGGATTCCATTCCCTCTTCGTAAGGAAAAACAGCCATTTGCAAATCCATTAGGGGAATACGGCAAGAAAAGAGGCAGATTTACGTGAGGAAAGGGTTTTAGCAGTAAAATTGAGAGCTTTCCTTCTTGCTGGTGAGTCCTTAACAGCTCTGACTCCGCATTTGTCAGCGATGCACAACAAAAAGAGCACAAATCTGCTGTCTTCTGCACGTGTCCTTCATCCAAGGCCCATCCTTCCTTCCAGCCTTTTGTTTCAGTGGTTGGGTTCCTCTGCAAAATTCATTGAGCACCCTCTTCTTTTTCCTCCAAAGCACCTCAGTGACAAGGTCTGCATCACTGGCACTGTCATCTGCTGGTTGGGACCTTGAGGGCCAAAACTTTGTGGTGCCCTTCTCCAGCAGCTTGGTCTTTGTTGGAGGTTGTCTTTGGCCAAAACAAAGCCCTGCTGCAAAGAAACTGGTTTGTGTTTGTTGGGATGTGACAAGTTCTCTTGTCTCAGTTCAGTGTGGAGCAGAGCCAGCTCAGAACCTCATTTGCAGTCTCTTCATTTCAACCTCAAGAGCTTCTGGGACCTTTCCTTGGGATGGAGGTTTCTGAAGTCATTTTTAAGGATTTTTTTTAAGAGAGAAAGACTGGAAATTATATAAAACTCACCCAATTGCATGTAGGGGCAGGATGTATTTGCCACCCTCGCAGCTCTAGTAGGTTTTAATAGGAGACCATCTCAATTAGCTAATGGCAAGAGCTTGGGAGAAGCAAGAGCTGGATGGACATGCATGGATTCGTTGTTAGCCTTTCAGCCTCTAGCTTGCAATCATGTTCCTCCTAAAGATTCCCATAGATAGATTGGATAAATCAGAAGGTATTTGAGGTATTTTTCCATGGACCTCTGATGAATTTTCTTCTCTGCACCCTCTTCAATTTTCAACTCCAAAAGGAGGCCTTCTGGATTGCTCATGGACCCTCTGGGTGGAAGAAAAAGACGTGAGGATGTTCTGCAGCCAAAGTGAGATTGGAAGTATACGGAGAGGAGATGAAACTATATTAAAACTCCATCTTGGTATGAAGCTAGTGGAATCAACCCAAATCTAGATTTCTGTCCCAAAACTATGTGGCATTTTCAGCGGTTCTCCAGGGACACTATTCATGGTTAGAGGGTTCATATTAACATTGCTCTACCAGAGGGTGGAGGAGCTTGCAACTCTTCCATGAATATTTAGGGCTAGAGAGGCCTTTGCCTTTGATTTCTTTTCTTTGCCCTGGATATTTTTGGCCCCCAGAAATCCTTCACCGGAAGCTGGTGTCCGATTATCTTCTCCTGCAGAGGAATTTGGGGATTTTCAAGGTTTTGATTATTTTTTGAAGCCGCCACCGTCTCATCTTCGCCAGGCCAAGGTGGAAGGACCCCGTTTTTGTCCTCGGGCTTCTTCTGAACATGAGTGTGTGGACGCCTGCTTTTGAATTTTGAAGCTTTACGTCTTCTGTGGTTTCCTCCTGCAGGTTATTTTAAGCAAAATCCAGCCTTTGCTGCAGCCCTGTGGAAGGAGATCTAAATTTTCATGAAAAAAAAAAAAAAAAAGGAAAGGAAAAGCCAAGAGGGGATATCTGGCTGAATAAAGAAAATGATCCTTAAGTGAGTGATTTGAATGACCCACATCCGTAATTGGGCTTAATTTTGGGAAATAAGGCAAATTCCTAGAGGATGCGTGCAAAAAAAATCCCCGTGGAAATGGTTTTGGGCAGTTTTTAACAGCCTTTTTTTCCCAGTAAGGTGCAAGCTTGCATCTGGGAAATGCATGTGCAGGGCTCATTCCTCAGCCAGGGAATTAGCAGGATGCAATCAAATCTTAAGTGTGCAAAGGGAAAATGGAGAGGCATCAGATAAGATTCTGATTATAAATTATTCACAATTAATTGCTCCCAGTAAAGAAAAAAATTAATCCCCTAACCGTTCTCCCTAAGACGCTCAAGGAAATCAAAAACTTGAACAATTGCTGTCCGGCGAGAAGAACGTTGCACATTTTGGAGCATCCGGAGCCGCGTTTCACTTCAAAAGCTTCTCAATTTGCCCTCCACAAAAATATCCCAATTTGTTCTTTTGGGAACTTCTGCTGGGCCAGGGGCTGTATTGCAAAAAAAATGCAAGTATTTTCACGTTGCTTTGAAGAAGCCTCTTTGATGTGCTCCTTTGCTGGTTTGTTTTGGGAGGTGCTTTAATGGGCTCTCTCTCCATAAAAATAACACTTAAAAATGCACGTAGGTATCTCAGCTCTCCACTTAAAAAAAAGAACCAGGTTGCTTAATGCTGCCGTTCAAGGTACATTAACCTTGCCTACTAAAGCTCTGCCTGGCTCTTGCGGGTTTTATTCTCCCATTTATGTTGCAGAGATGTCCCCGGAGCGTTTTAGGCGGCGACGGCGATGGGTAGCGTTGGCGAGGAGGGAATTAGTTCGCAGTAATTGTTGTTCTCGTCAGATACGCGCCGTAGGAGCTCCCCCTCTGCGGCACCTACGCGTCATTATGGAGCTGGAGGAGGTGGATCAGGAGCGTGGACTACATTTTTTCTCCTTTTTTGGGGGGGAAATGCTCAATAACTCAAGGCTGGGGATGGTACCGTGCTCCAGCTATGGGCTGCTGTTGAGTTAATTGGCACCCGGGCTGAGCACGAAGGACGTTTCCATCATGGAAACGCTCCCGTGGGTTGTGTAGAGACAACCCATCTGCCATGGATTGCTAAAAAGCCAGAAATGTTGGCTGGCCTGGTGGTGTTTCTGGTGCTAGTGCTTCTGATGCCCCCTGATGAACATCCCTGCAAGTGCATGTGGTTCCTCAAGGAAGCACAGGTGCAAGGACCTCCATAAAATGGGTAACATCTTGAAAAACAGGATTCTTCCTCATTGTGGGCGATTTATTCGCGTCAGTCGTGCTTTTAGGCAGGAATTTAGGGTTGTGGTAGAGCCTAACTTGCCACAAAATGGTGTTTTTCTCCTTGTTGAAGCTTCCGCTTAAGTTGGGTTTGAGTTGAGTTGAGAGGTTGAGTGAAGGGGTTGAGTTTCCAGAAAAACAGGCGACACTGGAGGTTGATGGAGCACAAAATGCCACCAGCAGACCCCAGAGAGCTGGGGAAGAGGCCAGAAAGCACAAGACAGGGGACAGTTTTTTGGGAAAGTCTCCAAAACTCGGGAGTTTTCCGAGGGCCCGAGCCTGGCTTACACCCGGTGCCGCTGGGAATGGCTTGCGACGTTAGGCGAGCCTCGGTTACCGCAGAATGTGGTGCTCCTTGGAGGCAAATAAACCCTTCCTGGGGATTTTAAATCCCTTTTTCTCCGAGAACTGGGTGCTTTTGCTAAATGCAGCGTTCTGCTTGAAGCGTTGGAAACAAGTTCCAACGGGGAAGTAAACCAGCCGGCGCCAAGTGGATGATGTCTCGCCCCGAATGGGCCTTCTTGATGGCTTCCGAGAACCTTGAGGACCACGTGGAGGCTCTTGTTGACTGCCTTGCAGAGAAGAAGCCGAAATTCGCTTCGCTGCTAGCATGGGAATCCCTCTTGCCTCCTTCCAGCTCCTCTTGTCGCTCCTCACTTGAACCTCAAAGGCACGAGCTCTTCCAGTTGGGTTGACGCTCAACTGTGGCAGAGCTCCGTGCTGTGCCTGTGGACTCCGTGCCTCCCTTTTCCTTGGACAAATGTGTCCCGTTTGCAAGATGAGCTGAATGTGAAGACTTTTCCCCTCTCCTTTGCACACCAGGAGGGCTCAACAAGGCAGAAGGGGCTTCTTCCATTGCCTAAAAGCAACGAAAAAGGCTTCATGTGGCCTTTTGCCCTGATGGCATCACCCCAAAGAGGGTTTATTGATGAAAGCCCGTAACCTCAGTGGTGTTTGCTCCATCAGCAACGAGAAAACGGGGGGGTGAACTGCACGTGGCCCCATTTCAGCCCATAAAAATCCCATGTTCGAGCGCGAGATGGTCGCTCCAGCTTCACTTTATGGTCAGCGGAGAGACATTGTCCCCCGCAGAGGGTGAATCTGTCTTCGCCTTGCATTTTCACGTGAGATATATGGTCCTCTGGAGGTGCCTGTGCCTCTCTGGCAGCGATATTTCTTCATTTGCACTGCGATATATTCCCGTAATGAATGCATATATCATAAAATCCAGCATACACAAACCCCGCTGTCCTGCTGCGAGGACCGTACCGTAAAAAACTTCAAGCATAACTCAACGGCTGCCATTGGAAACACTGCCCATCCTGCCTTTATTTTGCTGAAAAAAAGGGGAAAAATGCTTTTTATAAAGGCAGTCTTCTGCTAATAGGTCAAAATGTCTCTTGATATCTAGGAAGTGTTTCTGAATGCAGAATATACAGAACCATCTCACAGGGATGGGCCTCAAGGCTTCCATCTCCAAAGGAGAAACCAAACATCTGTAATAAACCTACAATTTGGGGTAAGTAGGGGAAAAATGCTCAAAACTTGGCTCCTCTAACTTCCCCCATTGGATCTTCCCTTGTCAGATGCCTTTGGGAAGCTGCTGATGGAGCTAGGAGAGGTTTCCTAGGATTCCCGAGCACTTGTTTTCCAGCAGTTCAGAAAAATGGATCTTGCAAAGCCGATGCCAACGTTATCAATCATGTATGATAACGTGTACCCCAACCATATATTTTCTTTTTGTGCTCAGTGATATTTCTAATATGATTTTATAGCTCTTTGGATAAGCAGGCAGGTCACAGAGTATTTTCTTTTCACCTTTCAATGGCAGGCGACCATCAGAAATACTTGGGAGTCTTTAAATGTTTTGAGACAGCAGTGACTGCACTGAAAAAAAAAAGACAATTTCTCCACTCGAGTCTTTAATTATTTTTATTTGAAAGAGGAGGTGATATATTGCTGGCAAAAAAAAAGCAGCAGATAAATCTACCCTACCCTAAAGAGCTTGAGTTTAGGTAGACTCAAGCTCTTTGGGAAACACATTTCCAACTTAACGGCACTATTGCAGCGGTAGCTGAAATCATTTGATTTCCGAAGGAAATTTAGGACACTTTGCTCTTCAGTTGCTGCCAAAAATCTAAAGTGCTGCCGTTTCCGGAAACGAGAGAGCTTTTATCAAAGGTTGTTTGGCTTCATTGCTCATATTTTCTTGGGGAGAGGGCTTGAGGATCCCATTTTTTTGCTCTTGGCCCCAAATTCCACCCTTTGGTGGAGTAGATTGGTGAGGGGTTGCTTCATTATCTCACTGCTCTTCCATTTATGCTTCGGATGAGTCAATCTGATAGATGATAAATCAGATAGAGTCAATCACAGTATAAACTGATGTCGGGGGGGAAAGTACATATTATTACATAAAAATATTACCTAAAATGCCAGTAAATCGCTGCAGCTATTTTGCTGTGTCCCTTCCCTGTCATGTTGGGTTGGATGGCCTGCCTTGAAGATACCCAAAGAAGAGCTCTCATCAAAATAGCTATATTTTTACAGAAAGCAAAATATTTTTGCAAGAGGGGTTGGGGACAGGGCATCTCCAAGCACCTCTTGAAGTCCATGATGAGGTAAGTAGAGGTAGATACTCAGTGTAGATCCAAGTCATCCATGCAGTGGGGCTCAAGGCAACGAGCTTCACTGATTGCAACCATCGTTTCCAAGAGCTCTGCCCATGTCTCTCCTCTGTGCAGGCAATGTCTCCTTGAAGGCCATCATCTTCTCTTCACCTCTTACACTCTTTTTCTCCCAAATCCCTCAAATAATCATTAAGTAATGATCATGGGCATCAAATAATCCGAGGTTTCTTCAGGAGACATTATTCTTGGAGGGTCTTGAGTATCCCTGTGGGTCTTGCGTGGTCTTGTGTTGTCCATATAACTCTCCAGGGCTAATTCTGGGACAATTTGGGATGGATCCATCTAACTGCTTGTGTTCGTTTTTGACCATCTTCTCCCATGGGTTGGGAGAGTGGTAGATTGGATTGATTTCTGTGCCCCTCATCACGCTTGTGGCTGGACATTGTTCCCCTAGATAGGGTTGAATTTTGGAAACCTATCTGGGCTCCCAAGCGGGAACTCCAGAGTTGAATAAAAAGAGTGAAAAGCGACAATTAAAAAAGAAAGAAGAGGGAAAAGGCAACAAAACCATCTAACTCTGCTGCTTTTCTGCTCTCAGCTTCTCGATGTGACGCCCGCCCAGGATGCACCATGTCTCCCCGGCGCCGGCTCTGACCATGATGGCCACCCAGAGTGTGCCCCCTCCTCCGTACCAGGACACCCCACAGGTCAGTGTCCCGGGGCACCCATGGGACCCCCCAAAACCACCCCCTTATTGCCTTTTTTCCCATATATGCATCCCCCAGCCACCCCAACCTCCTGCTGTTCTGCAGTGAAACCCCCTTCCCGGCTAAAAATGCACCAAGGGAAATGCCCCTCAGACTCAATCTACCCCTATGGTGCCCAAATTTGGGAATAAAACCCTTTCCAGGCTCAAAATGCACCGAGGGACATGCCGATATTTGCAATAAATTGCCTTTACAGGCTCAAAATGCACCGAGGGAGACGCCTGCAAGATCCGCTCTCCCAAAATGATGCCCGTATTTTGCAATAAATTGCTTTTCCAAGCTAAAAATGCACCGAGGGAAATGCCCGGCAGATCTTGCCTTCCCCCTGCAGTGCTGATATTTTGCAATAAAATGCTTTTTCCGGGGAAAAATGCACCGAGGGAAATGCTAGGTCTCATTGCAACGTGCCAATATTTTGCAAGAAAATCCCTTTCCTGGATAAATACTTCTTGCTGAAAGGGTTGAGCCCTGATTTCGGTTGAATTTTGGGCATGTTCCTGCCTTTTTTTGGTGCAAACCCACTTCAGGTTTCCAAAGGCATCTGCAGGAAGCCTGTCTGTGGTGTCACAAAAAAACCAAATAACCATTTTGGGTTCCGAACCCGAAATTTTGGGCATGCTGCTCTTGCCTGTGCTGGTGGGAAGATGTTGCTGTGCAGAAATCTGCTCTTCTCCACCCAAAAAACCATCTTTTCTGTTTCGAAACCCTCCGGGGAGAAACTCAAGAGCCTCGAGAAAAAAGAAAAGACAAAAAGAAATGAACAGAGATATTAAAAAAAGCAGCTGGAGAAATGCTGAAGCTTAGATATTAAAAATATTTCAGAATATAGGAAAAATTAAACTTAATGCTTCCCTTCGCAGCCTGCTCGAGGGTGAGCAAAATTTTCACCCCATGCCATCGGCCAAATGGGGATTTTCCCCCAACTTTTGCCAAATGCCCACTGTATTTCGATTAAAAACCACAAGCTTTGCAAGTTTTGCTGCTGGTTTTAATGTAATTTGCTTTGTTTTTTGGCTTTATCCCCCTGCAGATGACGGCGACGGCGCAGGCGCCGGCCAAGGCGCAGGCCGTGCACGTCGCGGCACCCGCGGGTGGCAGCGCCCCGGTGCCCGGCGCCGCCACCGATCCCCAAACCCAGCTGGAAGCCGACAAACGGGCTGTCTACAGGTGACACCTTGGCAAAAAAAAAACCACTAAATTTCTTCTTTTTCGCTTATTCTGCAGTCTCTTTATTGCCTCTTGCTCCTAAGGAGCACCAGGGTGCAAAAAAGATGCTGGAAACGCATGGGATGCATCACCCATGTGTGTCCCCCATGGGCAGAGAGACCCTCTGCCAGGGCTGTATGGGCACAAATCAACCCCTTTCCACCCTAAATAACCCCAAAAGCTCCCATATTACCCCCAAAACCAGGTTGCAGAAGGTGCCAAGTCTGATTTTGCCATTGGAGCTGAGAACATCTATTTGGGGAGAGAAAATCCCACTCGAGTTGGGGAAGGTGAAAACCAAAATTGTCGTTTTTTTGAGATGGCCCAACTCCAAATTTCCACCGATTGGGCAAAAGATCCAACCTGTCAGCAAAGGTGGGGAACAAATCCAGCCAGGAAATGCTGGATTTTTCAGGAGCACACCTTGCAAATGGATGCACAAGGGGACGTTCCCCAAAGGGATAGAAACAATTCTCTGGAAACACAACAAAACAGAAAGGAAAAAAACCTTTTTTACCCTGTGCCAGGTTGCAGCCTAGTGGATTTTTTTGCAAATTGCATTTTTGTGGGGTCAAATATGCCATTTTTTGCCTTTTTTTTGGAATATTGCATTAATCGCAAATACCACATTTTTGGCAAAGTGCTTTTTTTTTTGCACATCGTGTCTTTTTTTTCTCCAAATAACGCACTGCTTTTCCAAATCTTTCATGTTCCTTGGTTTGCCAACTGCACTTGCTGCAAGTTGCATTTGTTAAAACCTGCTCTTCTTGCACTGCTCATAAGAGGTTAAACCCAAGATGGTTTTAACATCAGGCTGCCTTTAACTGCTGATTTCACTGGGGCGACTTCAGCACCCCCCAAATCTACAAGAATGCAAAGTCCTTACCCCTTTGCATGCTTTTTTTTGCCTTAAAAACCCCACAAATCGGGGCCGGGCAGCGCGGTCGCCCCCGCCGCTGCCGGCCTCGCGAGCGGAGCGCTGCTGAATGTGCAAAATTAGCCCATTAGAGGAATTCATTTCTCTTTATTAGCCCGTGTCAAATCCTTTTTATTAGTGGCTGCCAACGACCTCTCTCCTGCAGCAAAATGTCAGGCTGCTTCAGCCCTTTTATTTGTTCGGCGCCGGCGAGGAGCAAACTCGCCCTGACTCCGAGATTTATTTCCTCTGGCTTTGTAAAAACCACCTGTAACCCTACCCTCCTTTTCCAATCCTGCAAAAAAATCCCATTTTCCAGCAAATTGGGAATAGCGCTTTTTTTTTAAATAAATAAATTCGGCCACAGATCTGGGTTTTAATGCTCCTTGACATTGCCCCTGGATCCTCCCTCTTTTCCCTTAGCCTCTCTGCCCATCCACCTCATTTTGCACCTCTTTTTCCCCCAAACAAGCCCAAATCTCCCCAATTTCCCCCCCAAATCTCCCCAATTTCCCCCCAAATCTCCCCATTTTCCCCCCAAATCTCTCCTATTGCCTCCCAGCACCTCAACCTTCCCGTCCTCCTCACCACGTCTTCTCCCACGCTGGCCAGCTCCGCACGCTGCAATATTTCCTAACCCTGCCTGGAATTTGCCTTTCATATCCCTCAGCTAAGCCGCTGCCTAAATTACCCTTGCGGAGGCTTTTCCTTTATTTTTTATATTTTTCCCCATTTTTTTCTCCTCCCCCTCCCTCTGTTTTCTGCTCCGGCCTCATCGAAATCTTGCATTAAACTGGGATCAGGCGAGATTAGGCTCTAAGATGCTGCAATATTAGCGGCTGCAAATGAAGATTTAGGCAAAGGCTTAACCCCTTCGGCAGCCTCCAGCTTGGCCCTGGTTAGTCCAAGAGGTTCCAAGTGTCTGAGAAACAGCAACGAGAGCCCCAAGCAGAAGGAGTTGGGATAAAACAGCAATGCTGACACATTGGGCAGGCCCAATTATGTGATTTAAATCCTCATTTTTACCTGTCTGGAGGGTCATTTCTTCCTCTTTTGCTCCCAAGAGTCGTTTTACCAACTGAGCCAAAAATAGGACTTTTTGGGCAACTCACTTTTGGGCTTTGCCAGGGGAATGGAGGAAAAAGAAACAGATTTGGGGGGTTTCCATGAGGAATTCTCCTGCCCCGCAATATTCCAAGGGTTGACTCCATTGCCCCCCTTGCTCCCTGTTGCCATCAGTGCCGGGAATAAGCCATGAAGTTGCTTTCTGGATGCACACCCTCATCCCGGGACGTCTTGAGTGGCTTCGCCTGAAGTGGAGAAGATGCAGAACCATGGGAAAGGGGTGGAAAAAAATCCCCAAGGAGAGACTGGAGGAGATCCCCACCCTTGCCTGGGCCAAAATGGTGTTTCTTTGCATAATTATGTTGGTTTTTAACAAGAAGGTTGTCCCGTGTCACTGACAGCCCCGGGTCTCCTCGGCAGGCACCCGCTCTTCCCGCTGCTGACGTTGCTCTTTGAGAAGTGCGAGCAGGCGACGCAGGGCTCCGAGTGCATCACCTCGGCCAGCTTCGACGTCGACATTGAGAACTTCGTCCACCAGCAGGAGCAGGAGCACAAACCCTTCTTCAGCGATGACCCGGAGCTGGACAACTTGGTAAACGTGGGCTGGCGGTGGCCGGATGGGCTTTGTATGTGTGTTTTGTGGGCGGACAAGTGGATGGAGAAAGAATTAGGGGGGGACCCCCCTTGGACAACGTCTTGGATTAACCTCCGACTGGTTAAAAGCCTCTACACACCCCAGATTTATAGCACTGGCCTCCCTGGAGCTGTTCTCAGTAGATCTTCTTACACCTTCTCCAGCACTTCCATATGAAAGCCCAGCAGAAATGGACCTGAGCCTATTTGCAGAGTAGTTTCCTTTACAAAAGCCATGGGGTCAAAGCATTGTGGGGGGTTTGCACCCCCAAACTTAGAGGAGTTAGCTCTGGTCTTCAGTGCAGTGTAAAGCATTGCATGGTTAGGTTGGTTGGGTTGAAATGGTTGGTTGGGTTGGTTGGGTTGGTTGGGTTGCGCTGGTTGTTTGGATTGGGTTGGTTGTTTGAGTTGGCTTGGGTTGAGTTGCTTGGGTTGTCCATGAGCTCAGCTCACCTGCAGTACTGCCGAACACCTGCACTCATCCCCAAGAAACAGGGTCAGACCTTTCATATCAATGGACTATCGTGGCCAACTATCTAACGTCCTCTGTCACCTCAGTTCAACCTCTGGGTGCTCTGGGAGTGTATTTTAAGTTCCATGAGGTCTTGAAACTCTTCCATGTCTTAATGGCCAGTGCCAGATCGCAAGCTGAAGACATCTTGAAACTCCTGCAGCTCTTACGGCCCATTTCAACTCATGGATTTTGCAAGATCTTGAGTGGGCAACCAGCTTGGGGTCACCACCAGTTTTGGGCCACACACTAAGCCCCCAATGTCCAAATTACAGAGTATTGAAAACCTCATCTGTAAAATACCAAAGATACCAACATCAAAATACCAATAGACAAGACCAGAAGACGCTCTGGGATGATGTGAAGGCATCACAAGCCTCCTGAAGGCCACGTTGATGTTATGGGCCTAAAATGGATCAATAAGGAAGAGGAATTATTTATGGGAGCTGCTCAGAAGATGCTCGCACCAAGAGCCTGGAATATTTATTACTTTGTGTACCTAAAAGTTGGCCTGAATTTTGTATGACGTTACAGTAAAGAGCTTGGAGGGAGGCCCAAGCCATGGGGAGCAGGAAAAGCCCTGCCCAGCCCAGCTGAGGACAACCTAATATATGAAAAAGCAACATGTGTTTGGGGGAAATGCGTGTGTTTGGGGACTGAAAACACATCAACCATTGAGCAAAAATTTAAAGAAAAGGAAACCAAACCCTGTGGTGCTACATGAGAAGATGGTCCAACAGTGTGGGAATGATGGAGGGATGTTGGAGCTAGGAGCAGAAATCTAAACATCTGGGATGAAGAAGCTATTTCCATCTATAGCAGAGTATCCAGGATGGTTTGACTCTTTTCTGGTGGTTTCTCCTCAAAAGAAACCCATGGATTTGTGTTTTCTGGGATTGAAACGCTCTATTTGGGAGCAGCTCTCTCGGCTTAACGCCGAGGCTAAATCCACCCATGCAGGGTTGCAAGTAGAGGACCTAAAAAGGGGGAAATTCAACCCGGAACTGCCCCGACTCAACATTTCCACCTGTTTGAGAGCCAAAATCGGTGCTTTCCCCTCCTTTTTAATACATATCCCCCTGCAAAACCCCAGGCAGGGGCTCCACGAAGGCCATCATCATCATCAGAAGAGCCGTGCATTCCTCGCCGCCGCGATGCACGTAATTAGGAATTAGCAAAAGGTCAGATCTGCCCATTATCAACTCAATCAGGCGCCGAGTGCCACACAGTCAATTAATTCAGCATCTGTATTTTTTACGACCCCGCGCACGTCCTCCGCCCGCCTGTAACTCTTTATCCGGACAGATATACGGCGCAGCCGAGCGGGGCCATAAAATGAGACCCTAAGCAAATGAGCTGAGATAATTGGGAGATTTATTTGGGAGACGGCCAGGTGGCGGCTCCTCTTTGCCTTTGCCCTTGACGAGTGACTTTCATGGCCCAGACCACTCCGGCCCGCCGCCGCGGAGGGAAAAAGGCAGCAAAAATGGGGAAAAAATGGGCCAAAATGGGGAAAAAAATGCTATTTTTCCGCTTTCTCCCCAGCATTCGCAACCTCCTACGTGGGAAGCCTGGTTTCGCCCAGCTCGCCCTTTTTGGGGAGCCTTCAGCTCTCGCACTTTGTAACGAGGACCACTAAAATTGGCGAATTTTCATTTGCAAATTCGCCCTTTGAAACGCAAAGGCGTCTTGTTCCATAAAAAGCCGCTTTACTGCCCCGCGGCGGATAGCTGGGATTTTATATATTATGCAAGATTTCAAGCAGTGGCCGTAAAACTTACGGCTTCGACTCCGCGAGGGGAATGGGTTCGGTGTAAATTTTTTTCACATTTATGGGGTGCGTTTTAATGGGGCCCGGGCTTTGCACCAGCAGCAGCTGACGGCGACGTGGCGGCCCCATAATCCTGTTATTTCAAAAAAAGTGGCCTGCTGAGGATAAGAAAGCACTTTTCCCCCCAGGTGCTGATATTTTGGGGGCATTCCCCAGAAATGCAAGTAATTATTGTGATTTTTCGCCATAGAGAAATTCCGTCCAGGGAGGGCAAAAGAAATAGGATTTTTCTGCCTTGGGGTGGATTTGGGTGGATTTTTTGCTTGTTTTTGGCCTGCTAAGCTCAAAACCCAAGAAAGCTTTTTGGGGAAGGCATGAATGAATTAATTAGGCATTAATTAAGCCAGCAAGTGACGAGCCTGGTGTCTTTTGCCTCCTCTTTAGATGGTCAAGGCCATCCAGGTGCTGCGCATTCACCTCCTGGAGCTGGAGAAGGTGAACGAGTTGTGCAAGGACTTCTGCAACCGCTACATCACCTGCCTCAAAACCAAGATGCACAGTGACAACCTACTCAGGAACGACCTTGGTGGGCCCTACTCGCCCAGCCAGGCCTCCCTCAACCTCCACCCCCAGGTAAAATGGGTCTCCATCCTCCAGGAACATCCCACGAGCTGGGAATTTGCTTGAAAAAAATGCCCCAAAATGGATAATTCACGAAAAAACCCCCACCTGCATCTTGCTCGTGTGATGCACTGGGGGTGGTTGGTGTGTGTTTGACATGGCTCTTGTTGGGGAGCTGGCAAAACACCACCCCTACGCTCGCTCGTTGGCTGTTCTTCCATAAATTTTAGCCAAAAAATGCCATAAATCCAGGTTTATTTGCAGGTGGTTCAATGCTCCTTGGGAATTCTGCTTTTGCCTTGGGTTTTGGGGGCTTTTGGGACACTTGGGGCATGCTGTGATTTTTTTTTTTTTGCCTAATGACCGAATTTTGGTCAATATCCAAATATGGGAGCACGTCGTGTTAATGAAAGGCCAATTTGTGTGATTAACGGGTGGTTAATTTGGCACCTGGGATGTAGCTTGGAGAGAGCCAACCTGGTGGTGCCTCCAGTGTAAGTGCACAGGTAAGTGAAAAACACCACAAAAAGGATTAAAAAAAAAGCAGCAAAATACCCCAGGCACTTTCAGATGGCTGAAAAAATTGCTGAAAAACAAGCAAAAATGGGCAAAGCAAATGGCCCCCGGAGGTGAGATCCCCAAATCCCTCTCTTGAGTTTCCCAAGGGGGTTTTGCACAGGTCAACTGTGACTTTTTTGTGTGTTTCTTCCTCCAGAACAGACAGACTATCCCAGGTAGCACCTGGTGGGATTTTTTCTGGGCTTTTTAAGGTGTTTTTTAGGCAAAAAGAGGTATTTTTGGCCGCTGGGGAGTGCAGGATTCCCCAGGCACCTCTCGCCGCCGGGAGAAGACAAAAAAAAACCTAAGAAAAAAGGGAAAAAAAAGGGAAAAAAGGAAAAGCTTGATTTATTTTTTGGATTTCCAGGAAAAAAATAAAAAAACTTAATTGTTGATGTGAAAACCCCTCGATTTTGGGCCCGTCTTGAGAAGTGGCCGCCTGCTCCCTCCCTCCGCGGGCCGCTTTATTGCGAGGCGGTCCGTACGATCCAAATTAGCGCCACGGCGGCATGAAAGGGAACAATAATTGCCCGACATCGCTAATTTATTAGTTTCTATTATTGCGGGTCGCCTTGGCAACGGGCTCGCAGCGCCGGGCGATGAGAGAGATGTTAGATAGGAGCCCGCGGAGCTCCGACGCCCGGCGAATGGAGATGCCCGGTTTTATCAGTAATTTTCCTGAAAATAATAAGTGAGGAGTTAATGAGATGGAAAGCCGTCCTGTGGCTATTGTGAATTTTCTTTCTTCCCCCCCCTTCCCTGTCTTTTTTTTCTTCCCCCCCCTCCTTTTCCCGTCCTTAAAGTGTTGATCTAATTAGAATGCATCGGTCGGGAAAAGTAATGAGGATTTAGAGGCTCACAAAGAGGAGAGGATCGTATCAGAAAATTAGCAGGAGCCTTTGGAAAAACATTGGCCCCGGGGAGCTTCCGATTTCACCGGCGCTGGTGCAAGCTGGGGAGGGAAAGGGGAGAAGCCGGAGGGAGCCCCGGCTGGGGCAAATTGGAGAAAACAGGGAGATTAGGGATTTGCGGCCTCAAAACGGGCAGGATTGCGGCAAAAACGGGCAATGAGAGTTGGAAGATGACTGGTCAACTCCACCCGTGGGGAGGACGTTTGGATGGTGAGAACGTTTCAGCGGTGAAAATAAGGACAAACTTCCTAATATTTGCTGCTACGCCGTGGCTAGCACTTTGAACCATTGGGTGTCCTTGAGTTTGGGTGAAAAAAGCCTATGAAAAATGAGTTGAAATGCTCCTTATTCAATATTTCTTAAAAGCTGGGGATCTTCCAGAGATGCCATCGCATGATTGGGATTTCAAAATGGCAAAGGGGATGACTTGGCTAATTCTCACCCTATTAATCTCCCGCTGAAGGGAAGTAAAAGGGCTAAACGGCCACTAATTTAGGAATTAAAAAAATGCCTAAAGGCTGGAAATGTGATTAATAGCCATCAACGAGGTCTCTGAACAAGTAGCTTATTTTTAAGGGTAGTTATATTGCGTAGTATTGATGGGCCTGGGAGATGGCCTTTGGTTGAGGACACAGGTTGTTTTAGGGCTTTGTGAAGTTGCTGAGAATCAAGCAACGTGCTTGGAAAAAATAGGCTATTTGATGACCCACTGTCAACCAAAACAGCAGCAAAAATTGGGGAAAAAAGGGCCAAAAGTGGCAAAAGTCTTCGAGGGAGAATCGCCTTTGTGTTTCCTTGGGGTCTCCAAAAAATACAGGCTACTTGGTGACCCAATGTCAACTGAAACGGCAGCAAAAGTTTGCCCACAGTCCTTGTGGGAGGGTGGCTGTTGGGTTTCCTTGGGATCTCCCAAAGCGTTGGGCTACTCCATGATCCAATGTCACCCGAAATGTTGGCAAAAGCTTGTGAAAAGCCATCGTGGAAGAACCTCTGTTGGGTTTCCTTGGGCTCTCCAAAAAGGATGGC
Source organism: Nothoprocta pentlandii (assembly GCA_013398315.1). NCBI lineage: Eukaryota > Metazoa > Chordata > Aves > Tinamiformes > Tinamidae > Nothoprocta > Nothoprocta pentlandii. The sequence goes on along the minus strand of VZSG01001445.1, from coordinate 27,303 downwards.
CCATGACTCGGCCATCATGCAATGACAGGGAGAAAAGTGTCCCTTTGGACGCTTTGTAGCTCCCTTCATTGAATGAATATTTTCCTGCTTTTTCAGACAAAGGGCGAAGAATCAGAGGGATATTTTCCGAACCAATTTTCCTTGTTGTAGCGCTCATCTCTAGGCCCAGTTTTAGGTTCCTGGCCTGGGATTTGCCTGATTTAAGGCAGCTTTTTGCATCTCCACCTTGATTTATCCAAGTTTTGCCAAGTGTTTATTTCTGTGTTGCTTCAAGACAACATTTGACCTTTTCCACCCTTTTCTACCTACCCATCTTAGTCCTTTGGGTCATGCTCAAGCCTGCAGAGCTCCTCCTTGGTAGATGCACATTTTCCCCCCAATATTTTAATGCACACTCAGACAAATGGCAGAAAGTTAGGAGGAGCTTTTGCACATCTACAGGCCCTCTAAAGATAAATGATTGTCTTAGAAAGACCCAGCAGAAGGAGGTTGACCCATGTTTGACATGTTTGATCACTTGGTCAACGCGTCTTCTTGTAGGAGAAGAAATCACCTTCCTCCTTCAAGCACCTTCTCGTTTGGCCCAATGGCATTTTTGCTGTAGAGCTGTATAAGGTCCAAGCCCAGAGTCAGATCTTCACACACACATATAGTGATATATGTTTTTTATCCAGCAGAATCCAAACATTTCAACTTTTTTGAGACCCTAAGCTTAAAATAGGAAGCATTTCCCAATGCAACAGGCTAGCAAGTGGAGCATGAGTTGGCTGATCTTCAAGACCCACGTTTTTTAAGACGTTAATCCTATTTTTTATACTCCATGGGGGTCTTTGCTTCATTGGGTTGTCTGGTTTTGCTTTGCTGGAAGACAAAGCAGTGTCCTGTAGTGAAGACATGGAGATGCCATAAATTTCTCCCATTCCTTCTAATTCCTTATGTTCTTTTCCTTCATGCTGCCAGGACACTGTTTTGGGGCAGCTTTCTGTTACGACACCAAGATGTCACTCTTCATGGTGGTATCTCCTTGAGAAACCATGGTGGCCAAGCTAAAGCTCCTGGAGATGGGAGCTTCTCCTTGAAGCGCTGGGATCATCCCCTAAAACTTCCTTCCAAAAACATTATTCTGGGTGAATCTTTCCTAGGTGAATTCCTCTTTTGGGGTGAATTGTGGAAAAAAATGAGGTGGGAGAGGAGGTCGACCCAAAGCTCTGGTTGCTCCCAGGCGCGTTTTGAAGCTTTTTGAGAAACATAACATGGTTTTGAGAAACATAACATGGTTTAAGGTAAAACATGAGTATTTTCACCCTGTTCATCATGTGGCAGCTTGGAGACTTTGCAAAAGCTCCAGGCTTTTGGTTTCCTTAAGCTGAGGGTGCCTCCAAGAAACGCCAGAGCCAGGAAAAAAGGATATATATTAAAAATGTAAGGATGCAAAACACCAAAAAGGACCATTTTTTGCTGAGGAATGGAAAAGATCATCTCAAAAACCTTCTTTCTCCCCTAAACACTGTGCCTCCTTTTGCCAGCATCCTTCACTGTAAAATTAATGGCTTTGTGCACTCCAAAATTCCAATCTTTTATTTTATTCCCAGGGAAAAAGAGGAGCAATTGCTCCTTTTTTTTCCCCGATTGCTTTGATATTTTCTTGGATGTTCCCCTGGAAATAACACAGGGAAAAAAAATCCTCCAAATCCTCCTTTCTTAACCCAAGTAACACGATTTTCTCAAAGAAACACAGGCAAGCGAATTTCAAATTGAATAAAAAGGTGAACGGGAGAGCAGGGAAGCTCCTTGGGTTGGGATTTGGGAAAAAAAACGGGCAGAAAAAGAGGGAGGGGAGGGAGAAATCCTCATTTTATTACACGCAACGGTTTTATCTCCATCGCAGCTGGGCAAATTATGGAGATATCGCTATCTCGGGCTGCTTCTGAAATGATAATTACATAAATATCACTGGGAAAAAAAAAAAGAAGGAAAAAATCTGGCACATCTGGGATGCGATGCCCGGGTCCGTCTTCGCCCATCTCCTCCCACTCCGGCACCCTCCCGTTCCCAAAATTCCTGATTTTAGCATGAAATCCTCAAATGCCGGGGCAGCAAATCCTGCTTTTTTTGGGGAAAACCCCTCTTTAAGGGCACCAGGAATGACAAAATCCGGGTTGAATATTGCCAGGGGGGCCCTGCTTGCTGCCAGGTGCCCGTATAAGTGAAGAGCAGCAAATTCCTCCTGCCAGCAGCCCAATTTTATTACTTTTCATTTGTTTTTTTTTTTTGCTGTGGATGTCCTTTTTTTCCCCAATAATTCTAGTAACAAACAGGGAAAATTGAGACGTGCGCACAAGGAGCATTTATATTTTAGAAAAACACCCTTTTCTCGCTCTTTTTCCTTAAGAGCGGGCACTCAAAAGGGAATTTGGGAAGACAAAACGTGTCCCTTATACATATATGAAAATATATATATATAAAAAAAATATATATTTTATTTTTCCCGCAGGAGATGCTGCAGAGCTCGCCCGCGGCGCTGCCGGCCGCCTCCAACCCTCCGCCGGGCATCGTGGTGCCCACGGCCGCCCTCCCGCCGGGCAACCTCGCCATGAGCGCCGGGAGCTCCCCGTCCGTGCCAGGTAATCTGGGGGGCAAACGGAGAAATCCCAAAATGGGCCTTTTTGTCCCCGTTTGCCCTCCACCGGCGCCGTTTCCCGCAGGCGGAGCCCTGTACCAGCCCGTGACGATGGTGACGTCGCAGGGCCAGGTCCTCGCCCAAGCCCTCGCCCCCGGCGCCCTGCAGATCCCCAACGCCCAGGTAAGGCGTCAAATTTCCCTTTTTCTGGGATTTTTCCCCCTTTTTGAGGCCGCAGCAATAGCGGTGGCTTCTAAAGCAGGAATCCGCTGTGGCATTTCCCAATTTAGGGCAAAAATTAATTAAAAGAGCACCAATTCCTGCGCTGGGGCCACAGCAATCGCCATAATAACCAATTTATCAATCAATGAAAACCTCAGGTGGTCGCAACATTTTTAATTAGCAAGGAAGACTAATTAACTCCATCTGCAAAGCTCGCTTTGGGGTCATTCCCCACTTTTTGGCCCACGGAGCACACCGATTTTTGCATACGGATTGGGTGGAAACAGGATGATGGATCACTTTAGGCGGTGGGAAACCAGCCAAGGAGCCATGCCCAAATAATCCGATGGGATCGAGCAATAAATAAATATATCCGGGCTGTTGCTGAGAGACATCCAGCTAAATTGCAAGGATGGATGAGGCAGAATTCCTGAATTTTCCCAAATGCACATGGAAGCGTGGGCGGTTCATGCCATAGGAACCCCTGGAGTGAAAAGCCCAGATCTGCAAGGGGTTCGTGGTTCTGCAAGTGGTTTGGGAAGTCATCTCTGGGAGATTTTTCCCCTTTTTTTCCCTATTTCTTTTGGGAATGAAAGGGTTTTCCTCCGTAGCTGCGTGTCCGGACCCATGCCATGGTTTGGTCTACTGTTGCCCAAACAAAAATGCAGCAATTGCCCCAAAATCAGAAATCTCCAAGTGGATAAATGGGGAAAGAGGAGGAGTTGAACGGAGATTTGGGGGAAAATCTAGCCAAACTCCTGCTTTTTGCCCCATTTTGACCACGACTCAAGGGTCCATCTCGCCAGCAGGTCAACCTGGATCTCACCTCGCTCCTCGACGGCGAGGACAAGAAGTCCAAGAACAAACGGGGCGTCTTGCCCAAACATGCCACCAACATCATGCGCTCGTGGCTCTTCCAGCATCTCATGGTGAGGACCGTGGGTTTTGAGCAGAGAACTGGGCAAAAACATGAAAAAAAAGGTCTCTTTCCTCAATAATTTGGGTAAAAATAGCTCAGAAACCAATTACTTGCACCGGGGTGGTTGTGATAAGATCAGTGCGGCATCGGTGGGTTTGGCAGTGAGCCAGGAACCTCAGAGGAACCAGCTGGGAGTTGTATTTTTTTTAAGAGAAACTTCAGTTGGGTTTGAGCTGCTGGAAAGCTTTGGCCCTGCTGCTTTGGTGTGAAAGAGATGGAAAAATAAGTGAAAAGAAGCAATTTTGGGTTCAGTTGCAAAGAGTTTGCAAGTTTTGCTGGTACTCGGTCTAACCTTGTGACCTTCTCATAATGAAAATTAACAACCTGAAGGGTCAACATGGGGAAAACCATGGCTTGGAGGTTGCCCTGAAGATGTCCCGTCATTTTATATGGAATATTTTGGCTTAACCAAACCTGGGACCAAGGAATCACCGGTTTTGGTGGCCAACTCTTGATGGACTCATCCATGTCTCATGCCGTGCTGGTGTTTTGGAGATCCTATTGTTCAGTTTTGCTGTTATGGAAGAGGACTTGGAAGATCCAAAGCAGGTTCCCCATCATGTAAGATGGGAAAGTGAGGCAAAAACTCGTCTTCCACCAGCAGAGATGTGGCCTTGGGATGGACTCCCATTAGTTCTTACTGCTAGGACCTGCTTGGGCTTCCAGCTAGGATATCTGCAGCGTAAATTACTTCATGGTCCTGCCAGAAATGTTTCTTGGGCTGAATATTTTCTCGAATCTCTTTCATGTGAGAGGGGCTACGCACTCCTGGAAGGGTGAGGAGCATTGGGCTGGGGCGCCAGGAAGCAACACATGAAATTTGGGCTCCAAAAAGGAGGATTTTAGCACAGCACAGGGGGGCTTTTTGTTCAAGCAGAATTAGAAAACGACGGGAAAAAGCACTGAGACGAGTGAAGAACTTTCCATTACTTCAAGAGTAGGGTGCCAGGGAAACGGTGGGATACTTGGCCACCGATCAAGCCTTGAGTCTCACAAATGGGCAAAATTCCTGGAGTCCAGGGGGGGGATGGAAAACAAAACAACCCCCGTTTTTCCATTTCTGGAGCTGCGCTTTCTCCCTGGGGGGTGTAACGTTGCCGTCTCCCTCCCCGCAGCACCCGTACCCCACGGAGGACGAGAAGCGGCAGATCGCGGCCCAAACCAACCTGACGCTCTTGCAGGTCAACAACTGGTGAGTTCTGCGGGGGGCCTTTCCTCTTCCCAGCTTGGAACATGAGGTCTCCATGAGGGCTCCTCTACGTCCCGATCCACCACAAGTCTCTTCCCCATAAGTCTCTTCCAAGGAGATGCTTCAAAACACCCTCCTTGAGATCTTGGATGTTGGACATGGCGCTGCCTTGCACCAGAGCAACCTCTTGGCCCCGTTGGGCAGCCAAAAACGTGGCCTTAAAATCGCTTAAACTTAAAATATGGGGCAATTTTTTGCTATTTATTTAGTCGCTGAATAAGGCGGCGTGGGATCAGCTCAGCCTTACTTAAGCCAAGCTGTCCACGTTCATCCGCGATGACTTAGTGCCCTCTCCTGGTCAAGCCGAGTTGTGGCTGGCGTTTTCCTGCTGTGATTAATAGCTGGAAAAACCCGGGTGATGATGGAACAAACCACAAACACATGAAGCAGGGTGAAAAAATAACACTTTGGGGGCCCTCCAGTCACTTCTCCAGAGGGTTTTATATTTGGATTTATTACATTTTCAAGGCGATGTTGAATTATTGGAGTGTTTTTGGCTCTTGTGGCTAATCCCCTGCCCTCTCCCGCCCGGAAAGGTTCATCAACGCCCGGAGACGGATCCTGCAACCCATGCTTGACGCCAGCAACCCGGACCCAGCCCCCAAAGCCAAGAAAATCAAGTCTCAGCACCGACCCACGCAGCGGTTCTGGCCCAACTCCATCGCCGCCGGCGTCCTGCAGCAGCAGGGGGGCAACTCGGGGACGAATCCCGACGGTAAGGATGGCCTGGGGCCACCCCGTGTGGAATTATGGCCACATGTTGATAGTTGAGGGTATCTAGAGCCCTGGATTAGAACCAGTAAGGGGTCTACATGGGAAGGGTCTTCCACTTGACTGTCACACATGCTTGGCCAATGGGGGCCCTTGTGCATCCTTGTAATGACCCCGGTGCTCTGCACGCTGCTGTCACCTCCACCTGGGAATGTCCCTCTTTTCCTAAGGGACCTCCCCAGCGTTGGACGTCATCTTGGAGACCTCCCTAGGGGCTTGGGGTGTGGGGAGATAGAGCAGGAGAGGAGAACAGAGAAGAAGGGAGAAGATGAGAGATGAGGAGAGACGAGACAAGATGGGGAGAAGATGAAAGGATAAAGAGGAGACGAGAAGATAGAAGATGAAGAGATGAGACACAAGGTGAAGAGAAGATGGAAAGGTGAAGAGAAGGTGAAGATGGAAAGAGAAGATGAAGAAGAAGAAGAGAAAGATGAAGATGAAGAAGAGAAGGTGAAGATGGAAAGGTGAAGGTGAGTAGAAAAGGAGAGATGAAGTGAGATGAAGACGAGAGTTCAGGAGGCAACTTCTGGAGCTACCGGAGATACGAAGAGACTAGAGGAGATGGAGAGGAGACGAGATAAGAGGAGCTGCAAGAGGACGATGAGAGATGAAAGAGAAGATGAAGATGACAAAGGAAGAGAGGAGGTTAGACAAGAAATAAAGAGGCAACCAGGAAGAACCCAACCAGGAAGAACCCAGGGCTCCTTGCTTGGGTCATACAGGCGTGAGGGTGGCAAATGTGTGTTTTTCTCCCCATTTTTATGAGCACCAGGGTGTTGTTTTAATTTTGGGGGTGTTTCTTCGTTCCCCGCAGGCTCCCTGGGCATGGACAACCTGCAGCCGCTCTCCTCGGCCACGGCCACCATGGCCATGCAGCAGGCCATGCTGGCGGCCCACGACGACTCCCTCGACGGCACCGAGGAGGACGACGAGGACGAGGAGGACGACGACGACATGGAGGAGGACGAGGACGAGGAGGAGGAGCTGGAGGAAGAGCCCGGCGGCGCCCTCGGCTTGGACCACAGTGACTCGCTGGAGTAGCGAGGCGCCCTCCTCCCGCCCAAACCCGCCGGGAAGCGCCACGGGAAAACAGCGATTTTGGGGGAAAAAAAGAAAAAAAAGGCTAATTTCAACCCCTCTCCGACGGGGGAGAAGAGGATGGCGCCGGGCTCTGCTCGGAAGCAGCAGCTTATTTAAGTGCAGGACCTGTTCCCAAGGCACAGCTTGTGGCTGCTTTGGGAAGGTTTTCCCTGTTTTCCCGTTTGTTTTCCCAATCGGAAGCCCGGCCGTTGGGAGGCCACGTCGCACGGTGCCGCTCTCTCCCTCCCTGCAGGCTCCACCGCTTGGATTGCCCGCTGCAGGGAGACGGACGCCCCGTTTTCCGGCTCTTTTCACCCCAAAAAAAGACATTGGACAGGAGGAAAAAGAAAAAAACGCGGAGCGCAAAAGGGATTTTTGCTGATTTTTTTTCTGCCAATTCCCCCCAAAAAACACTTGGAGACTCCATGTGTGTCCTGCTGCAAAAGGCTGAACCCCCTTTCCTGCCATCCTTTAATTTATATTAAGGTGAATCCGGGGGGAAATAAAAACACCCATTTAATAAGGGCTGCAGAATAGGGCCAGACGTGCCAGGAATGAGAATTTTCCCCCTTCTTTGGGTAAAAACGATGAAAAGAGAAGGAAAAAACCCCAGCTTTTCACTCAAAACCCAACAGCGACCTGAAAATCACCCGTGAAAACTCAAGGAGGGAATTCAAGTTGCCAAAAAAATGCTGCTTTAGCCCCAAAATCGCTCCCTCCGGCTGCCAGGTGGGATGTGGATGGGAAAAGCCATTTTTCCCCCTTTTTTCCCCAAAATGCTCCCCCTTTTTTCCCCCAAAATACTCCCCAAAAAAGTGTGTGTGGAGGGAGGCGAGTCTATGCGAAAAAACATAATTTGGGGGATTTTTTAATGCCCTCAAAAGGGGAAAATTCGCCTTAAAATGTGCGGCGCCAGGGAGGGAGTGGGGGTTCGTTTTCCCCTGCAGTTTCACCCTCCAAAATTGGGATTTCTTCGAAAATAAGGATTTTTGCAGCTGGAAGAATCACTGGTTTTAGTCCCTTTAGCCTTTTTTTGGCTCGTGGGTGGAGAAGACGTCGCTGCTTTGGGGAAAAAAAGCGGGTTTTTGGGGGGGGACAGTGATGCAAAAATGGGCCCGAAACGCCCCGTTTTCAGGTCCGGGGCTGGCGTGAATGTAACCTTGCAATTTCATAAAGATTTCGTTGTAATTTAGTAGTAAATCCCCGGGCGTTTATTATTATAAAGTGCTACGAGACGCTGCTTCGCCCCTGTATTTTATTGGGGGCTTCCGCAGGGGCGGCCCCGAAAGCAGGGGAATTGTCCCCAAAATGCGTGTCCCGCTTCCCTTGCAAATCTGAGGTGGTGTTTGCTGAAATGAAGTGAATTGCCCCCAAAATGGGGCCTGAAGACGCAGGATTATACCCTAAAATGTGTCGTTCTTGCTGCATGGGTGACGCCGTGCGCCAAAAATGAGTGATTTCCACCCAAAATGAGCGGTGCTCCTGCAAAAAGCAGCGGCAGTTCTGCCCAAGTGAGGGGGTGTCCCCAAAATCTGTGAGGTTCTCCCCAAAATAAGGGACGTGGGGGGCCCCAAAATGTGTGGTTCTTCCCCCGAATGAGTGGTGTGACCCCAAAAATGATAGATGGGGGGTCAAAATATGCAGGATTCTCCCCCAAAATGTGATGGGGTGCAAGGATAACATGATTCTCACCCCAAAATGAGGATGGAGCCCCAAAACACATGGTTCTTGCCCCAAACGGAATCACGCGACCCCAAAATGCAGGATTTGCTCCCAGAATGAGCGGTGAGGGTGCAAAAATGCTAAATTTCTCCCCAAAATGAAAGGAGGTAAAAAAATTCACGATTCTCCCCCAAAAGGAGCCTGAAATGCATGATTCTCCCCCCAAAAAGGAGCGACAGGAGACAAAAATGCATGATTCTTCCCTAAAATTATTGATGTCGTCCCAAAATGCTTGATTCTCTTCCCAAATGAGGGATGGGGGGGTATAAAAATGCTAAATTCCTCCCCAAAATGAGTCATGAGCATGATTCTCCCCCCAAAATGAGCCAAGCAGGCCCCAAAAGCATGATTTTCTCCCCAAATGAGTGATGGGGTTCAAAAGTACATGGTTCTGCCCCGAAATGAGTGATGGAGCCCCAAAAATGGACAATTTTCCCCCAAAATGATGGGGTATTAAAAACGCCCCCCGAAACGAGAGAAGAGGGCCCAAAATGAGCAAGTTTCCACAAAGAATAAGCAATGGGACCCCAAAATGTGTGATTTCCCCTTAAAATGATGGGGAGCAAAAGAAATGCACGGTTCTCCCCCCCAAAAGGAGGAACATGGCCCCGAAATGCATGATTCTCTCCCCAAACAAGAGATGGAGCCCCAAAAAGCGCAATTCCTGGCCCAAAATGAGCCGTGCTCCCCCAAAATGAGCAAGGGTTGGCCCCCCAACATGAGCAAGAGTCCTAAATGATGCAAACCCCCAAAAAGGGCAATTGCCCCCCCAAAAGCAGCGATTCTCCCCCCAAATAAGCACTGCAACCCCAAAAACCTGCAATTCCCCCCCAAAATGACAGCTGCAACCCCAGAAAGGGGCATTTTCTCCCCCCAAAAATGCACAAGTCCCTAAAAAGCAGCCCGGGGAAGACACAAGCTGCAAAAAAATGGTGCAATTTCTCCCTATTTCAGATTTTTTGGGGATATTTCCCTTTTCCTTTCGCATTTGTGGCTCTTTTTTCTCGCAGCGCTGCAACCGCGAGCGGAGGATGAGGCGGGAGCTGGGGGCGGGTGTTAATTAATGAAACCAATTAATTTATTTCTCCTTTCCCGGCAGTGCAAGGTGGAGGGGCGAGGAAGAGGAAGGAGGAGGGGGATGTCGGGCAGGGACCCGTTTTCCTCGGGTTTGGCCCCGTTTTCGGTGGCGCTGCGTCAGGTTGGGCAGAGAACTGCAAGAGAGAGAGTGTCACAAGGGGGGACAGAGGGGGGACGGGGAGGATCCAGCTGGGATGCGAGGAAGGGGCGGGAATGATGCACGGGGAATGCACAAGCATGCAAAGGCCCCAAGCGTGCAGGAATGATGCAAAAAAAAAAATGCATGGGGAATGCATGAGTGTGCAAAAAAAAATGCAAGGAAAAATGCATGCACGAGCATGTAAAAATGATGCGCAAGGGGGATGCAAAAGGGATGCAAGGGAAAGTGCAAGGGGGATGCAAAAGGGATGCATGATTGGGCACGGGGTTTGCACGCAGCAGCGATGGGGATGCACAGAAGGTGCAAGAAGAATGCGTGGGTGATGCACAAGGGGGCAAAAATGATGCACGGGGTGGGTTGCATGAGGGATGCAGCAAAGGTGCAGGAGCAATGCCCAGGGGATGCGTGAGGGTGCAAAGGAGCTGCTCGAGGATGCAAGGAGGATGCGCGAAAGGTGCAGGGATGATGCCTGGGGGATACGTGAAGACGCAAAACGGATGCACAGGGGAGCAATGGGGATGCACAACGGAACAACGCACGGCGGAGGCTGCACAAAAGGCTGCAGGGAAACAGCCGGAGTGCTGCACGGAGAACGCACAAGCGTGCAAAAAGGAGGCACGAGGTGACTCCTCGAGGGAGGCGCCAACGGTGCACGAGCGATGCCTGGGCGCTGCATGGGGGTGCAAAGAGGCTGCACGAGGGTGCAACGGGATGCATGACAGATACGGCAGGGGGGGAGGCACAAAATGTGCAGGAACCCCCCACAAAGGAGGCCGCGGGGGCCTCCCAAGGACCCCCCCGTGGTTACCTTTGAGGATGTAGTCGGTCAGCAGGGTGGGCACCTTCTCGTTCCCCTCCTTCATGGCGAAGAGGACTGGAAAGGGGGGCAGGGGGCTATGAGGGGGGTTGCAATCCAGCCCCTGCCCCTTCCAAAACGCCCTTCCCTCCCCGGTTTTCCATGCAAAATGTGCTGGTTTGCACCTTAAATCTGTGGCCGTGCTGCAGTTTGCAAAACTGCAGGGGTTGTCCCCCCCAGAAAGGGAGGTTTTTCTCCCCAAAACAGTGTGCTGCAGCGATGCAGAGTGGTGCATCACGTTGCACCAAATGAAGCTTGCTGCTGGGATGCAAAAGGGGTGGCTGCACCCCAAAGGGTGCTGCAAAGTGGGTGCTTCCTCCCCCAAAATACCCACGCTGCAATGATGCAAAATGAGTGGTTTTGCTCTAAACTGGCCATGCTGCAGTGATGCAAAACGGGAGATTGCACCCCCAAAACTGGCCATGCTGCAGTGATGCAAAATGGGAGATTGCACCCCAAACTGGCCGTGCTGCAATGATGCAAACTGGGCGATTTACCCCAAACTGCCCGAACTGCAAAGATGCAAGACGGTGCCACGCTGCAGTGAGGCGAAACGGGTGGGTGCACCCCAAATTGATCACAGTACCCCCCCCAAAGCCACCCATGAGGGGACTCACTGTTGGTGAGCATCTGCAGGTCCTCGACGGAGGGCGGCGAGCCCTTCTTCTCATAGGGAATCACCGTGTTCAGGTACTGCAAGAGCAAAACCAGCCCCAAACCCATGCAAAAATAATCAATATAATAAAAACACACTTTTTTTTTGCAGCACTTCCCATCGGTGCAATGCCTGGCTGGTGCATTTGCAAGCTGCTGCCGTCCCGGGTATTGCAGCAAGGGGGTTGCTTTAATACGCGTGTGGTTTGGGGTCATTTTGGGGCAAAAACCCGAGGAAAAAGGAGCACCTGCTTGTCGGCGGTGCCGGAGCCGAAGGTGTGCCGGATGCCGGTCTGCAGGATGCTGGAGATGCCCTCCATGCTGAAGCGCTGCGGGAAGCGGTGGCCTGGTCCCCATGCGGACGTCGCTGCTCGTCCTGGTGGCCACCTCCCTGTCCCTGTGGCTTTGTCCCCATCCTGGTCCCCTTATCCTCATCTCACGGTCTTGTCCCCATGGTCTTGTCCATCTCCTGGTCTCCATGCCCCCCGAGTCGCCGTCCCCATCCCAGTTCCCATCCTCATCCCATATCCCCATCCCTCCGTCCCACCTCCATCCCGGTGCCCATGCTCCCGTGCTGATCCCACCTCCCGCATCTGTGTCCCATGTTCCTCATCCTGGTCCCATCCCCGTGTCCTCGTCCTCCTCCCGGGCCCCACGTCCCCATCCCTTGTCCCCCTCCTGCTCCCCAGGCTCTCATCCTCCTGGCCCCCATCCCCATGTCCCCATCCCTGCACCCTTGTCCTCATCCCACCCTCGAGTCCCCATCCTTGTCACCACCCTATCCCTGTTTCTTACCCCCAAAAATCACCGTTTCACCTGGGCAATTGCTATTTTTATCAGTGCTAAGACCATTTTATCCATGCAACCACCAATTTATCCATGCAATGGCTATTTTAATGCATGCAACAGCTATTTTAATGCATGCAACAGCTATTTTACTGCATGCAACAGCCACTTTAATGCATGCAACGACTATTTTTCTGCATGCAACGGGAACTTTACTGCATGCAACGACTTTTACTGCATGCAACGGCTACTTTACGCCTGCAATCACTATTTTACCTGTGCATGTATCACCATTTATTCACTAATAATCACTATTTAATCACTACTTATTGCACAGGCTATTTCACCCCTGCACTTACTATTTTTACCCGTGTAACCACAGCTTTATCCGTGCAACGCATATTTTATCCATGCAATGGATATTTTATCCGTGCAATGGCTACTTCTCTCCTGCAAACAGTATTTCATCTGTGCAACAGCTCTGCTCTTTGCAACGGCTACTTTTACCCATGCAACAACCTTGTTAGGGTTTTAGATGCTCTTTTATGGGTTCAACTGCAATTTTACCTGCTCGCTAGTCCCCTATTGCAACTGCCGCTTTATGCACCTGATTGCTATTTGCTCTAAAGAATTGCAATTTTTATCTATCCAGCCACTTTTATCCACCCAGGAGCCATCCATGCAGCTATTTTATCCATGCAACCTCTCTTTTTATCAATCTGCTTGCTATTTTATGCATGCAGTAGCCCTTTTATGCAATCCCCTTTGCGTTTTATCCGTTGCATTGGACAAAATGCAAATGCAACGTAGTTAATCACAAATCTATTTAATTGCAAATCTATTTAACTGCAAATCTGTTTAATCGCAAATTTGCTTAATCGCAAATCTATTTAATCGCAAATCTATTTAATTGCAGACTTATTTAATTGCAAATCTATTTAATTGCAATTTTATTTAATTGCAATTTTATTTAATCGCAATTTAAAAATTTAATTGCAATTTTAAAAAGTGAACTTCTTTAACTGCAAATGCAATTTATTTAAAAACACAATTTTACCGATGCATTTTATCCATGCAACTTTTCTCGCGTGCATTTTTGCATGCAACGCCTGACTTTTTTGCCCGGGCCGCTCCGTTTTCATGCGTTTCCCGCCCCCCTTTTGCGGGTACCTTGCGGGGCATGTGGGGGCCGCGCTCGGGGCGCCCCCCCTGCAGGCTGAGCCCCTTGTCGCGGCGGCGGCGGCGCGCGGCCTCGCGCTGCTCGCCCTGCACGGCCAGCAGCGCCCCGATGAAGGCCGTCTTCAC
>VZSG01001444.1:43745-58814 GCA_013398315.1 Nothoprocta pentlandii | reverse complement strand
AGAAAGAAAGAGAAAGAAAAAAAAAAAAAAAAAAAAGGAAAGCATTCACTTTCAAGTCTCTTCCTGCATCCCAAACCTGGAATTCATAAGAACCCACCAGATTAAAACTCTTAATGTCTCTTGCCCCGAGAGAGCACAAGGCACTTCTGTCACACTTATAAATCACTTTCGAGGACTCCTTGCTAGCAAAAGTGTAATTCGGCCATGGCCGGGAAGACGTGCAGCCACAGGGACAATTTCTTCAGCCTCTCTGTTTCTCCCTTTGATGGAAGGGCTTTCCATGACGATCTGCATTTCCAAAATACCCACTGGAAGCAGCCCCAGCAAAAAGAGCGGGACAAAAAGTCAGCAGAAGGGCTCTCGCTACTGCTCCTCCTGTCTGTGCACGTTCATCTCTCTTTGGGGAGGAAAAAACACCCCGAAGCACCTTGATTTTTAAAAACAGGGAGGAATCAGGACCGAAATCACCAGGTACTTTAACATTCAGTGATCCTCAAACTTAGTTTTCTCAGAATACGACTAAGCACAAAACTTCCTAAAACGCTCGGGAGCGGATCGCTGTGTGAGGCTCTCGCAAGGAGGAGAGCTCCGTTTGGGGACACTTTTCCGCAGACGTGGAGGGGTTTCTCCCCCCTCTAAAAAGTGACAAAACGGGGTCTCTAGGCGCACAAGCTGCACCTTTCCCACACCAAAGGAGGTGCAGCCGCTCTTGCAGTATATATACGTGCATGCCTCTGTGTGTGCATATAGATATATATATATACACACACACTTTTTTTCTTTTTTTTTGCAAAGGGGAGGATCTGGCCCAGGAGAGACATTTGAACAGTTGGGCAAACACAGGCATTTGAGGCCGCTGCTATTTATTATTTTTCGAGCGCAAACTTCTCCTGGCCCCCTTCGGGCTACACCAGCCGGCGCTTCCCGGGCAGCTCCGCAGCGAGGCCCTTCCCGGCTCCACGGAGCCCTTCTTGGGGACGAGGGGTGGTTGCTGGGCCAGGAGTCCCACGTTCGGCCTCCCGAACGGGGCCGCTTGCCCAGTGTCACTGTCCCAACGTGGCCCCTGCGCCCTCAACGCGCACGAGCACCAGTCCTCACTCCACGGAGGAAGAACCAACCCTCTCCCCCTGGCATTCCTGAATTTGTTTGCCAAACACAAAGCATCCCTGCAAAGCCCGGCTCTACAGCCTCCTGTGGGGGAAGATGCCATGGAGCCCGAGTCCTTCCCAGCGGCGCAGGATCCCCCGGCCTCGCTCCGGCTCCGCGTCCGCGCCTCGCGCCTCCACGGAGCAGCAAAGCAACCTTCTCCAATCACCGCTTAATCCCCCGATGCTTAACCGGCTTATCTCAAATAGAAACAATTTAAATTAAAAAGTGCGCCATAAACGCCGATTCCGGGTTTATTGCACCTCGCTAACTGCTTTATTCCTTATTGCGAAATATTTCCCTGCGAATTTGTTTTTCCACGGCTTTTTAAAAGGAGTCAGTTAACGCAACGGAGAAAGAAAGCCCCGGGAGTTACTTCGCAGGCTGCTTTCAAATGTTTTAAAGGCCGCCTTAAAAATAAAATAAATAAATAAAGCTCCCTCTGCAATTATGAACGGCAAAAATAAGCGCAGACTTTTGAATGGCAATCCCATCTCCCCATCCCCGAAACGAGGAAGAAATGCTAAAAGAGCTCTTAGAGCAGTTATTAAGAAGTTCTGGTCCTGAGGTCAGTTAGTGAGCTTAATGACCCCTAACTAGCAGTCATTAGCAATCCCTGCTCTCTGTGCTGCCTTTATTTGTGGAGGAGGAGGAGGAGAAGGGGAGAACAGAAGCGCAGGGCATGGTGGAGCCGGGCAGCCTGGAGCCCGGGCTCCTCCCGCGCCGGGCGCACGGGGCCGCGCCGGTGCGGGACAGTACTGAAGAGCGAGCAAATAAAATACTACGCAAAACTAGTGATGAAAAACCACTAATTAGCTGACAAATTTGATGTAAAGCACTAATGAAAGCCATGTGCGGCTCGGCAGCTCCCTTTCCAAAATAGCTGCTGCCTCGGAGCAGGACGGCGCGACCCCGGCGCGGGCAGCAGCGGGACGGGAGAGGCGAGGCCGCCGGGGCCGCGTCCTGCGTCGCTCCAGGGCCTGCGGGACGCAGCTCCCGGTGGGAAGCAACTCCCGGCGATGCCCTCGCGTGAGCGCGGTGCTGGGGGAGCCTCGGGAGGGCTGGCCTCTCCCGCCTCTTGCTGTTCCCAGTCCAGCTCTGCTTTGCTGAGCTGGGCTGCAGGGCCGGCCCCGCAAGCCCCACACGACCCCGCTCGCCTCCAGGTCCGGGAGAGGCTCCGGCCGCGCGCAGGCGGATCCCCGCGCGCTCCCCCAAAGGCTGCTTGGGAATAAGGAAGGAATAACTGCACGGCAGGAGGAGGAGACCCGGAGAGTCGGCAGCCAAAAACGCTCGAGAAGGCCCGTGGGGGAAAGAACCCCATGGAGGAGAACACGGAATGGGCCCCTGCGCTTGAGCTGTGATCCCCATGTGACGTGGGAGCTCGCTCCGGCACTGCTCCTACCCGCTCCGCAAGGAATCCACTGGAGGTGCACACGGGAAGCTCCAATTCCTGCGGCCTGGTCCTCCCTACTGCTCCGGAGGTCACGGGCGCCAGCGCCTCGGTGCATTCTGTGGGATGTGGGCACCTGCCCAGCACTTTCAAACCACACTGGGGCTTTCTGCTGCCCTTTTCTTGTCTTGTTTTGGCAGGAGCCACAAAAGATGGTCATAAAGCCACAGCTCCGAATCACAGCCACCCGGGCGACCCCCCCAAAACTCGCCCGCCTTGGCAACCTCCCCACCAAGACGGCCTCTTCCCGAGCACTGCCCCACAGCGCTCCCAACAACCTGCCTTGCAATCACCTGGAGGGAACTTTCCATTGAGCAGGGCCAGCTATTGGCTTGTAATCCTCTTCCTTACGGCACGCGATCTCGGCAAGGGGAACCGATAGCCCCCAAAATGGGGGAAACACAACGCGCTCGGGTAGGGCCGAGGAGACCCAGAGGGGTGCGGGAGACCCCGGGACGCCCGAGCTCCCGGCCAGCCCCCCGGCAAGGAGCCCCGGCTCCAGCGGAGCAGCAGCCCCGGGCAGCTCGGGGTTAAGCAGCAATTCCTCTTGCTGCATCTCAACCACCACACTTTGTCATTAGCCAAAGAGCCACAAGGACTACGCGGCCCGGGCAGAGGAAAAATAATAATAACCCATGAAACTGTAACATGACCTAGATTTTGAGGAGGACTGCCGGAGTAATGCTTTTTTTTTTTTTTTTTCCCCAGCAGTATCTGCTGCTGTTTCTTTTTCAAAATAAGCTGAAAAACCAGGCGACTCGTTAGCTGGCTGGCACCGACAGCCATCCATCACTTAGGCAGCCCCGTTTAAGGGCAGCCAGGGCAAAACACACGCCCTCCAAGGCACTTCCCCTCCATCTGCCTCTGGCGCGGCGCATTTCTGAGAGCGGAAAATGGCTCTATCCAGCTGGGAGGCGGCATTCGCCCCGTTTTTCATACCCCGGGCTGGGTCTTCCCAAGCTGCCGGCGCAGTGCGGGCGAGAGGGGCTCTCGTTGGGCCCCGACTGCCCAAACAGAAGAGGGATCTGACAAGAGCAGACCAGGGCCTGACTTGCAGAGAGAACACGACCCGCCGCTCTCCCCTGCTCCTGCTCTCCTGATGCCACCGAATCACAGAAGCGTTGAGGTCCTCTGGAGATCATCCAGTCCAACCCCCAGCTCCAGCAGGGACACCCAGGCACAGGTATCATACCAAGGGTGCCTTTTTGCCCCCAATAAAAGCCCCTCTTTTGCCAAAGAGGAGCCCCAAACCCCGTGCATTGCTCGCCGTCGCAGTGCAGCGCCCTTCCCTCCAGTTCCTTACCCAACGTATTTGCAGGTCTCCAGCAAAACGGGCTCCTCTGCAGAGAGGGGACCCGATGGCAACTGTGTCCCCTGGCTTCAGCTTCTCTAAGGGCACTTTGGCAGCTCGCCAGCCCCGGCCAAGGCCAAACACAGTTTGCCCAATTTCAGTATTTTCTGAAAAATACTACTTTACCTAGCGAGTGCTCCTGATTGCTGTAATTTAAGAACAGAGGAACGCGCTACAGATGCGTCATTACTATCACAATTGGCATTCAAGGTGAAAGGCATAACAATTAGCTAAGACTTAGTGAAAACATAAATGCAAAAATCTGCTGCAAGAGCGCAGCACATGGCGCGTTTAGGAGGGCTCATTCACTGTGCGGCCGCGGGATTGCTCCAAGGGCCCAGCAACCCCCAGCACGAGCCCTTCGCGATGCTGCGCTTGGCATTTCGTGAGGGGCGTCTTTTTGGGGAGGATGAGCAAGATTTTCACATCACCAACACGCACCGTCTTATTTTGCCTTGCAATAGCACACACAACGCGCATGCTGCAAGTGCCAATTGTATATATACATATATATTTCCTCTCACTTCTCTTTTTTCTGCTTTCACACGTGCTCCCATTAACCAAGCAGCGCTTAAAACATATCTGCAAATGTGTTATCGAATTACGGGAAGCAGAAAAAGCAGCAGAGCCTCCAAAATCCGACGCTCCCTGATTAAGCTGGCACTGCTGAAGTCGAGAGGATAATTTGTGAATGTTTTAACATTTACAAGTAAATAAGTACTTGTATTTACTGTATCTGATTACCAAGCAAAGTATTTGTTATGTTATTACACAGACTCAAATTGCATCTTGACCTTTTCCGGTTTAATCTGTTTACGGCAACAAAAAGCGGCGATAGATGAAGCCGAAGAGGAGCCGGAGCCGCGTGCTCCGGTGGAGCCTTCGCCACAGGCCTCCTCCTCCTCCTCTCCCACTTACACCCGCACAACGACACTGCTTGGCCAGCCTAGGAAACCACGTCCCAACTCAGCATCCGAGGGAGCCAAGGGCACGGAATCCAAGTGTTGGCCGCTCTCCCGGCGCATCCCGGTCCGTAACATGGGGAGTGCCCAGCAGGAACGATCAATCCCGCCTGGACGCACGCTCCGCTCGAGGCTCCGCAAAGGCAGCGCTGGAGGACGAGGTGAAATCTCGCCTGGCCGCTCCGCCGCTGTCCAGCCTGCGTCCCGGACAGCCCGCGGATGTTTCGGAGAAGTGGCGCAAGGGCAGCAGTTAACGGCGGCCCCAGAGCCTCCCCGTTTGCAGACAACCTTTCCTTGCAGGCGGTTCTCGTGCAGGTGCCGCTGTACAGGAGCTGGCCACACACCTGCATGCCAACGCACCCGGATGCACACCCGTAGAGAGTTATTGATGCACTGTCGGACGGATGCACACCTACGTAGGGCCAAGTGCCTAGCTGCCATACACCTAAACATGCACCCTGTCCAAACACAGGCCTTTCTGGGAGTGGCTCCGTGCCCTCGGAGCATCCCGAGGGATTATTTAACATGAGCTCTCACCAGGAACACATTCAGCAGGGCAGAAGCAGCCCAGGAGCTTCCCAGGATGGCCCAACATGCAGGACAAAAAACCCCAGCACTTTGCTTAGACCAGCCACACACTGAAGTCAGCACCACAAGGGATGGGTCTTTATTATTCTTTTACTATAGGGTAGCGGCTCCCTTTTCCCGCAACAGAAACACCCAAAGCCGGGGGTGCCCCATAAAGCGGCCCGGCTGATTCACACACAAAATCCCCGGCAATTCCCAAAGGGGGAAAAACTCCCCACGCAGAGGATGGGACTGCTTAAAAAAGAAGGAAAAGCGTCCCGGGTTGGAGCGGCGGCATCCCGAAGGCGCACGCAGCCTTCTCCCCGCGGCGCGCGGGCAGCCGCGGGCACCACCGCGCACAGGGCACGTGAAAAGCACCACTTTTCCTGCAAGCAGCAGGTCGAAGCATGCGACCAGCGGATGCTGTGAAGGCATCCAAAATATGACCCAAAAAATCGTTCAAATGCTTTCAATCTGCGGAAAACAAATGCTCTCTTCACTAGCTTCGCTGTGGCAAAGTTATAATTCCATCCAGAAAATCCAGCATTCCCAGTCCGGGCTAACTACCATGCTACCAGACATGAGTTTATGTTTTTCATGCACATTTCATGTATTCCCACATGCTGTGTTGCTGCCAATAATTTATGACTGATCTGCACCCAGCCTGCCCTTCAGCATCCTATTTAATCTCTGCAACAGTGATTTACAGTGACTCATCATTAATACAAAAATGTACATGTGTGTTAACAAGTTTTGGAGAATCTAAGGAGGAAGGCAAGATTTTTTCAGAGCTGGGGCTGAATGACTTGGGAGACAGCTGAGGAAAGGAGCGAGCCCTGAACGACACGTTAGCAGCAAACAGGGCAAAAAGGAGCGTGTTTCCCGCACCGCAGGGAAAGGGATTTGGGGGAAAACCATTGGGAAGAGGTGGCTCCACAGTGAGACCATTGGCTCTGTGGGTGCCTGAGCCCCTCGTGCTCTGCCATGGCCTCTGTCTCCCCAGCTCCCCAACCACCTCCACCGCCCGGGAATCCCGTGCGCCGCCTCCTCCCCTGCAAACTCTTTTTTCCCCCCACCTATTTAGTGTCTTTTGCCTCCTTTTGAAAGGGAACCCCTGGGGAACGTGCTTCACATGCACTTAAGTATTTGGGTTTTTTATTTCCTCCTTTATTCGGTGTCTTAAAGGGCTTCAAAAGCGGCTCTGCCCGGGCGGCTGCAGGGTCAGGGCCGTCGATAACCCGGACGAGCCGCGCTGCACGAGCCGCCTGCGCCGCCCAGATAGCGCTCTTGCTAAATTAATCCTCCCAAGGCAAATATATTGTAAGTAGCTCGTTATCTCCAAAGTACTAAATTGAAGAATACACGGGATTATATTGACAGAAATTACATTTTCTGTAATGGGGTTTAATATATCTGCAATCTCTCCCATAGGCTCTGAGTGCCTCTGACAGAGGAGGGTTTGGTAATGTAGGTGCCACGGACATCGAGACCAAATTTATTCACTAAAATGGATTAGGCCATGTAATCAGAGCTTCAGTAATATTAATCTCTGACACTTATTGAACGGGAAAAGATACTTTTGTCTGCAAACTGGCATCCCTCCCTCCGTCCTCCCCAGCAGGCTTGCTGGTTGCCTTGGCCATTTTCTGGGTATTACTTCAAAGAGGATAAGGTTTCCCATCATAAACACTAATCTAAAAATATTAGGACAATTAATTAGCTACACTTGGTTTTACAAGGTATTAGATTGCAATGCACTTCAGATATGACACTTGCCCCAGCGCAGAGGCAGAAACCTCCGCTGTGATGCAGCGACAACGGGAAATAAGCAGGAGTCATTCCCACTTTCCCGGGGCTCCTGCCCCAGGGACAAGCGGCAGCCGCACGGTCCCCCCCGGCCCTCCCGCCGCACGGAGCGCCCGCGGGGCCCGGCACCCCACAGAAACACTAAAAACGTACTTACCAGTTGTTCACTTGCAGTATAGTGAGCCCTGTGTCTTGTGCCAACTGCTTTTTCTGTTCTTCTGAGGGGTAAGGGTGCTATAAGACACCAAAATAAACACACACGTTTAAAACAATGTTTCTTTCGCCTGCATCTTATTTCAAAAAAAAAAAAATAGTAAAAACAGAAGTGTGACATCTATTACCGAAAGGTGAAAATGCTGAGGTGTGTCACTCTTTTGTAATTATTAATGGGCTACTACATCATTTAATTAATGGCAGTAAAAGACAAGGCAATTACCAAGATTAGTGGAGTGGAGAAGGAGCCGCTGAGGATGTGGCGGCACCTCCGTTCCTTCCCCGGGGAATTGGCTGCACTGGCTGCAAAGCTCCCGCGCTCGCCACGAGCCAAGGGCTCCACTCAGACCGCGCCGACTCGGGGCGGCCTTTGAACACCCCAAAATAACTGGTAAAGATGAAGGGCATCCTCCTGCGCGTACCCAAATGCTGGGCTTTGTGCACAGGCCAATGCGAGGGCAACCGCGAGCCCTTCGTAGCTGCGCCAGTCCTGAAGGGCAGGCAGCACCGTTTCCACTGGGGCTAACATTAAAAATAAACCCCGATTAAGTTTCTTTTTAGAACCCAATGGAGCTCTCAAAAAATTCACTTTTCCGCAAATAAATTGCTTAAAAAAACAGCTTGGTGCTGCCCATTGCCACCCTTTCCTTGCAAAACGGGGCTGCTGCCTCCAAAGGGAAGGACCCTCCGCAGAGCCCGGCCCATCAAGGTGTTCAGAGCCAGGCGAACGGGGGGCTCGGGGCTGCCCACCCCACGCGGTTCCGACCGTTTTCCCAGCGCGCTCGGGATGCGTTCGCCCACGGAGCCTTACGAGAGACGCAACCCGAGCCCTTGCAAAGCGCAGGAATTTAAAACCTCGTAAAACTCAGCAACCCTATTGCTATCATAACTATTTAGCAGATTTTATATATTCTTGTAAAGAGCCTAATCTGAAGCCTAAGGGAGGGCTACGTGACCGAGGAACCTCCCGTCACCAAACGTGGGTTTTGGGCTCTATTTCTCCTGCCTGATGGGTCCGTTTCAAAGGGCCCTGCCTGGTGCTTGGCCTCGCTACCAAAACCAGCAGCGATGCAGTAAAACGGGTGAATATATTTGTGTATATATAAGCATATATGCATTTATATGCACACAGCTGGCACCCCAGAAAGCCTCCCCTTCTCTTAAAACCCCTATTTGGTGACACTAGGCGCACGGATAACCCGCGTGTCCCTCAACTCCTCTCTGCTCCCTGCCTGTACGCGAAGCCCCCAGGGCTACAGAACCATAAAGCGGTGCAGGAAACGGGGAAGGGAACTTTATTTTCACAGACAGCTTGTGTTTCAAACATGCACAAACGCAGTGACAATTTTACAGCCTGCATTATATGCACGTTCCTCCACAGCAAACAGTGGTACTTGACTCACGTCCCTTTTTTAGCTTCTCTTTGAGAGGCTCCCAATGAAATAGTTGTAACTTTTTCATCTTTATCGCTTCACTCCCGCTTTGTTACTTTACTATCAAGCAAGGACAAAATTATTTTTTTCCTCCTTATTTCACTTTGCCACCTTCCATGTGATCTAATTTTAAGTAATTGAACAAACTGTGTCTAATTTCATGCAGCAAGCAATAATTACTAGACAGCCTCTAGCTATTGGAATTGCAAACTCCGTCTCCATTAAGCAATTTTCAATTGTTCTGCACTTTTTTTGCCCCCAAATAGACAAGACTGGATAAAATTAGCCACCAGAATAACGCAGCCACTGTAGAAATAATTACTTTAAGAGTCCCAAACCCCGAATTCCTTAAATTGTGGTGTGCTTAAGGTCATACTGGGCTGCTTTACTCCATACCCTAGCGCAGCATCAACTTTAACTTCAGGAGAACCACGAGCGCCATCGTCACGGGATGCCCAGGAGACCTCGGCTAATCCCTCTTGGCAGGAGCTCCCTGCGCCCGACACCACATGGGCCGTTTGAGGCACCTGGAAGCGCCGCGACGGCGGGAGACATCGGAGCGCTGCACGAGCCGCCCCTGCGCGGGCTCAGAAGCAGCGAGCCGCGATGGAGGGACTGGGACCCTTGCCCCAAAGTCATCATCTTCATTTCAGGGGTGCTTTGGGCGCGGCAGGGCTAACGGCACCACAACACACCCGGATGTGTGGATAAAATACACACATCTGCACGTACGTGTTTGCAATCGTGCCTAAAGCAGTGCACAGGGGCTGCTCACACAGCCCCAGGGGCCCACACGCCGCCGGCAGCTCCCAGTGCTCACTGGTTTGCAAGTCTGGGTGGGAATTGGAGCAGTGAGGAGCGCACAAGCCGGGCAAAGGGAACCCCCTTGGGCCGTCACCACGTCCTGCTGGACACGTTTCCCTTCCACCTGCACCAAGGCCGCAATTCCCGGGATCTGGGCAGGCCCAGCCTCCTTCCCAGCAACTCACGGCCACAGGGAGGGCTGGTTGGAAGCAGGTGGGCGCAGGAGGCATTTGTGGGAACAGAGCCGGCAACAAACCGGAGCGACAAATCCGCTATTTCCCGGGAACTCCTGTGCCTTTCCATTAGGCAACGCGGCCGCCCTGGAGCACAGCACCCATCGCCCTCCCCTCGCCATAAATCCCCCACAGGAGCGCGCAGCATCGGCACCACTAACGTGTTTTGGAGGCTCCCTATTACTGCCTTTAATAATGACTGAGCGCTGAAGCAATCGCTTAATAACGCCATCAAAGGCCGCACGCAGATGAAAATTATCCCGGGGGGATTTGCCCAGGCTAACGCAGACAGTTAAGGAACGCGCAAAAAGGTAAAAATAACTATGCAAAATAGGAGTCAGAGCGGCCGTTTCAGCAGTAACAAAGAAATCAAAGTGACACCGAGAAAAATGCAACTTTCCGGCATCTCCTGGCTGCTTTATGAACGGCGCTTGGAGGGCACAACTCGCACCAAAAGCCTCTGCCCTTCCCACACGGCCGAGGTGCTTCGGCGGGCAGAGCCACAGCAAACGCAGGCGTTAGGGCAAGGGCTGCACCTTAGGGCCCCTCCTCACCCAAATGCAGTCTGTGCAGCCCCCCACGGGCTCCCCGTGTGCAGCCTCGTCCCGTGCCCAGCAGCTCTGCCCCAGTGCAGGAGCCCGCCGGGGCCCAGGGCTTGGCCCCCCTTTCGCCTCTTCACACTTGCTCCCCGTAAGCTGCTGCGGGGTGCAATTTTGGGAGCGATCCCTAATGCTTTCTTATTGTCCCCCCACTTTCTGAATGAGTTTGACCGTCTCCCTGAATGCTTTTTTTGTCTCCCCGCTGCACATTATCAAAGGGACACTTTGTGCCTGCCATTTGCATGACAAAAGCAGGGCATGGTGGAGCCTAGGAACATAGCTTGAATTTATAGCAGCCCGGGCCTGCATCCTGCACAGGCTGCACCCGGAAAGAAGCACCGGGCTGAGGGGCCCTGCGCGCGCCAGGCAGCCAAAAACACTTGGAATGGGATCAGCAAAGTCATGGACCTTTATTTATATACATACACACATATGTGTGTGTGTGTGCGTATATATATATATATTTTTTTGTGGGGAGCTTAAAGGAGAGGAAGAGGTATAGGCAAAGGTTATGCCTTTTAATGACCAAGTTATGCTGGGGAGGAAAAAAGAAAGAAAAAAGTTCTGTGCTTCTGCTTTTTCCCTTTTCCTGCGCTTCCCCTTTTGTAAATAAGCTCCTCGCAGGAGCTGCCGGCGAGCGGCTTTTGGCACCCGCTAACACAAACATGGTCACCGAGGCGGCCGCGGGCTGGGACGCGCTGCCAGCGCCGCGCTGGTGGCCCCAGCAAATCCCTCCGAAGGGCGGCACTCAAGGTGCTTAAGGAAAAGTCCAGATCATCCCCTGCACAGGATATTACAGCAGGCAGAAGATGGAAAAACCTTTTAACTGGCCTAATCCAGCCCTGGCTGCTGCAGCATCATTCCTTGCACAGCACGCACGCCCCAGCACGGCTGTTCCCGCTCCCTCTGTCCCGAGCGGGATGCTCAGTGCTTGCTCCGCTCTGGCATCCGCTCCCTGCTCATTCCAGGGCAATTGCATGGACATTTCTGCCAGGCTGGGCGTTCCCTGCGCACACGGGTGCTCCGAGGCTAATGGGACACTGGCAACACGCTGCTAAGTCCCTGTGTGTCCTTCCCCTTCTAGGATCCCTTCGTTGCTGAACCACAGCCTAAAAACAACCAAGGGCAACGTGACTAAAAGAAAAACCGCACGGGAAAGAGCAGCCAACAGCTCCTGGGCAGCGCAGCGATGTTTCCCTGCCCCTCCACGGCAAGCAGCGACGATGACCAAGGGTGACACAAGGCCTGGCCCCTACCAGGAGGGTTTCCTTGGAAGCTGAAGGAAACCCAGACTTGGCCTGGGCTCAATGAAGGAGCTTCTGCTGGGTACGCACCTGCACCCACCTGCAACGGCTTCCAGGCAGGTGCAATTACTTCCCAATGTCTTTTCTGGGAATAACTTGTGCAAAGCAGAGGTTTCCTAAGGAGACACAGCCTGCTGTGATTTGGGAAGGCTTCTGACCCCAGGACATAGCCACGACAGCGTCTCCCCTCCCTGAGTCTCTGAAGAGGAAAAAACAAACAAAACCCCCAAAATTGGGACATTTTCCACAGGCCAAAATACCAAGGCAGGAGGTGAAAAGGAGGCAGGCTGCTCTTTGGGAAGGCTTCATCGCTGGCACGGAAAGTCCTTGAGCAGATGCCCTGTCCACCATTAAATATTCATTCCCTCGCGAGGGAATGCTGTGAAGCCCCCTCGGCTCCCGAGCAGAAACATGCTAAAAAGGGGGAACAAAGACACATTTGGGAATGGGGGAAGGGATGGAAAGTAGGAGGGAAACCCATGGCAGCGGATGGGGCTCTGCACCTCACCTGCCGCCACCACCACCAGCTTGCTGGGTTGCAACTGATGAGCACGGGCTAATTTGGGGCCGATTATGTGGTTTCCTGGAGCACTGAGCCTCCCTGAGCTGGTAACTGGTGCCTGGTGGAGTGGGGGGCACGGGGAGCAGCGGCCCCAGGGCCACGTGGGGCAGGGTGGCCCCCTTGCTGCCCCCCCTTCCCCGGCCAGCACGGGGCAGCGACAGCCCTAGCAGGGCCGTAAGGATGACAAATAGCGGTGCGTTAACGAGGGAACGGCCTTTTAATGACTCAGCCCCTCTTCTCTTATAGGGACTTAGACAAAAAAGAATACTAAGGCTTTTTATTAAGGCTTTTTGCCACGATGAGGGAACGACAAGGCCAAGCCTTTTGCAAAAGGGGAAAAGTGCTGCTTCCAAATGAATTTCTGTTTTGCCTTTTTCTCCTTGGAAGCTGGGGCCTTTGGGGATGAGCTGTAGAAGGCAGAGTGGCCCTGTCAAGAGGCCCCTACAAGGCCCTTCCACTGCCAAGTCCAACAAACCTGCCACGTGCTGCTCTTCGTGCCATTAACTCCTGCACGTAGGTAGGAGGAAGAGAGGAGGCCACTCCCTCCATCTAATAAATGACTATTTAAAAAAAAAAAGCAGGGATTTCATCCGCAATAATCACCACTACAGGTCTAAAGCAAGGGAGAGGGACACCCCACACGTGCCTGAGCCTGCTGCAGGTACCAAACAGCAGCACCACAACAAGAACATAAAGACACTCAGCAAGGTTTGGCCTTCAGAAACCCATAAATGCCTCCCCGGCCGCCCCACGGGTTCCATGCTATCCAGACACTGCTGGTCATAACATTCCCAGGGAAGTCCTGCTTCCTCTTCCACTAGCCCCGCTCCAGCCGTGCCGGGTAAGCGGCAGCGCGGGGCAAGCGGGAGCACCGGGAACGCGGCCACGTGTGGCCACGGGCAGCCGGCGAGCACCGGTCCCTGCACGGAGCCTCCTTGTGCAGAAGGTGCCGGGGCCGCCGCAGCCCAACTGAGAATCCCGGGAAAGGAAGCGGTGCCCTCGGCAATCATGGAACCGCTCGGCAGGGAAACCTGCCTGCTAATGTGGCAAGTACAAGAGCGAGAAACAGGACCTCCTCGCGTGATATCCATATGCGGCAGGATGCGCAGCACGAACAAGCAACGGCCAGGTCTCCCAAGAGATGGAGAGAGCATGCTCCAATTTGCCTCAAATCTCTGGATTTTTGCCTCAAATCTCTGGATTTAACCCTAAATTAACTCACATTTGCTCACACATAGGGTCCTAGAAACACCTCAAAGAAAGGAGGACTTGGTTGGGCTCCGGGATCCACACCCTCTGTTTTGGCATGGGAGGGCTCTCCCATAAAACCAAACATTGCCTCTCCACCAAGACACAGGTGTGGAAACAGGCAGGCCCCATCCCACCTGGAAAACACAAGGAATTTTGCCTCGTCTTGGCCAGGTAAGCCCCTTGTGGGGCATCTACTGCAACCTGCCGGAGGGAAGACACCAGCACAGCTGCATTTGGAAAAGGCACTTCCAGAAAAGGCCGAGGAGCCACAAGCACCCACCCCATTCCCGGGTGGAAAAGCCACGGCCTCATCCCACTCCAAGCACCCGTGCACACAGGATGCCACCCAAACCCTCTCCAAAACAGAGGCTGTGGGAGGCCAAACCCCTCAGCCACCTCACCGCTTTCAGCACGACAGCCACCAATCACCAGTTTGATGAAAAATAAGAGCACCTATCAATTAATTTATGTTTCAATAATGATGAAGCCTCCTCCCTGCTTACCCCTACTTTCCAAGCCCGGCTCCACCTTCTTTTCCATTCCAAAGGCCTAAATGAAAGGAGCTGAAGACCAAAATAAATGTCACTGCTGACAACTCAAAGTGAGCGGGAGACCAGGCGCATTTGATCCTGTTCTACACACAAACGCTTCCGAGAAGACTGCTCCAATTAAAAAAAACATAAAACTTCTCATTTCGATGACATGAGATGATGAACCCGACTATTATATGCATATATTTTGTTTAACAGCTTCATTTATTTTAATAACAAAGAGAAACTAGATCTTTAGAGATGAAAGCTTTATTTCCTGGCTCCGGTGCCAACTGGGATTTTTAAAATCAGGGATGTTAACCAAAATGTGATAACAGGTGTTCTCCAGGGCCCTATTTAAGAGCAGCTTATGCAGAGCCCAACTACAGGTGAGCCCAACACTATAAACATGGTATTTGGGTCTATGTTAAGAAAGTAGAAGCGGCTCTGCCGGCAGCAGCCCTGCAATGCTGGTCTGTCTGCCTCTTGCTTTGCTGGGCAGCGTCTTCCTCAGCAAGTCACGGCTGCAGGAACCCTGTCACAGAGGCACGAGCTCTCTGCAGGCCGGTTATAAAATCCCGTGGAAAGGCTCTGTCTGGGGCTGGGAGCACAGCCACAACACGGTCACTTGAAGGGTGAGGCCTTGAAGGCCTCGCTGACATCCCGGGGGGAACAGAAAGATCCTAACAATAAAACGTAGCTAATTGTGCTCCCATCTTCACGTCAGCCAGTTCCTGAGACAGAGCTAATCAGAAACACCTCATCAAACTCGATCGCGCTCTGCCACTTGAGGAACTTCTCATCGGTTCCCCTTGTTTGTCTCTATCTTGATGGGCTGCCGGTGCCTCACAGCTCCCG
>VZSG01001444.1:14572-43355 GCA_013398315.1 Nothoprocta pentlandii | reverse complement strand
GGGGCACCCAGGCCACTCCAGCGGCTTTCGGGAAGGCTCCCGGAGCGGGGCAGCTTCCCGGGAAGCGGCCGCGAGGCCCCGCTCGGCGCTGCCGAAGCGAGGGCCCTGTCAGGTTGACATGTCAGCCCGGCGACAACGTCAACGAGTATTAACGTTCAATTACCCGTCCTAGAAACAACCCTGGCCTCCGCGCGACAAGGGCAGAGCCGCCTTGCCAGCCCCGCGGGACCGGCGGGCGCCTTCCCCTCCTCCTGCGCTGCAGCCACGTGCCCACGGGCAGCACCACGTGCAGCCTGCAGCACCCACAAGCAAGCAGGGCCCCCCGGCAGCGAGACACTTCAGAAACAGCTACAAGTGCACGGCCTGGCTCCACGGACACCACGGCTCCCAAGGGTGGATGCGAGCACGGCTCCTGCAGTGAGGGCCCGGCTCCGGAGAGGCCCTGGCCACAGCTTCATCCCTAGGCCAAGCCATCATTGCCAGAGGTCAGGAGGAAAAGCTCTGCAGTTCACTGGCTTTGCTCCTGAGTATCCTCTTCCCTAGGGAGCTTGATGTGCCTGGAGCAAAGGCACATATTGGCAGATCAAACCCAGGCCAAACCCGCTCCAAAACACCGTTTGGAGCAGGGGCATGGGGCGGTTTGGAGCCATGGGGCAGGTGCGGGGCCTTGGAGCCCAGTGCTGGGTCCCTGTCCCAGGCACGCAGCCCTTTGGGGACACCATTAAACCTGCATGCAGCGAAGCAGCCAAGACCTCTTTCCCCTGCTGTCCAAGCCCAAAGTCGCCTCCAGCACTTCCAAAGTCATTCCTCCATGTTTTAATTCCCCTGATAATTCTCCCTGCTATTCTCTTAGTCCTTTTACAGAGGTAGGAATGACAAAGTGCCAAGCACCAGAGCTTTTCTCGGTCCAAGATGAATAACCCCAAGGAGCAACTTGCAGCCAGCCCCAGCCTCCTGCCAGCCCCGTAATTGATGGCATTTTCCCTGCAAGGGGTAGGGCCTGGGACACATCAGGGCTCAACAGGGGAAGTCAACTGAGCGAATTGACTCAGCAACTGTGTCTTTTAGCACGGCTTCTAATAAGGATAAACTGATTACTGCCAAATGTACTGTAACATCATAGGGAGCGAGAGGAAAAAAGTGGAAATCAATCTGTTCCAAGGAAACAAGGGCGATAGCAGAAGTTTCTCCAAGGCACCTTCCACGTTGGAGAGCACGGAAAAGCATCCCGCACCGCAAGGAACCCACATGTCCCCCCCGGCCTCCTCCTTGGGGAAGGGGCAGGACACCAGGATCCAATGGGTCCGTGTGGCCCCTTCCAGAGGGGACACGTGGAGCAATTGACTGCATCTCCACCAGCTTCCCAGGAGGACTTGGAGAGGTGACAGAAATCATGAGTGGAAGCGTTTCCCATGTGGAGCAGTTGGGTCTGGTTGGATTAACCCCGACGTCTCCTTTTGGGGTCCATTCTTGCTCATGCCACCTCCGCCAACTCGCCCAACCCCATAGTGGAGCTCGCAGGGAAGCAGGAAAGTGCTGGCTGGCGGTCACCTTGCCCAGCTCCGCGTGTGCCGTTGGGGTCCATCCTTCCCACGAGCCACCCCAGGGCTCACCCAGGCCCCCGGACACCGGGAACGCCGCCTTTTAACACCACATCACCCTGACAGTGGCTGATGAACACGCTCCACAGCCACACACCCGGCCCCACAGCCGCCTCTGAGCGCCATGGGCCCCGTGGGCTGCTCCGGAGCAGCCCCCCTGGCATCTCAAACACCCCGCGCGCCACCGGCGCCCAACGCCCGCCTTGCACGCGGGCCTACAAATGTTATTGTCTGTAATTTAACCTAACAATATTCCGAGGCCTATAACCTTGCACGCAGAGGCAATTTCCCGAGCATTAATACTTAAATGGGTCATATGCACCACATCTGTCATTCTGTCCTGAAGTCTATGAGGCACAACCAAGACTCTGCGAGCCTATTGATTTTTCTAGCATTTGCTTTAATTTACTTAACCATTGAGAAATCCATCAGTACATAAAGGGCAACTGTCCATTACAGCCTCATTTGCAGGCGTTCTTTCCCCTCGTTTTTTGGTAAATATTTCCCCTTAAATCAGCGTGTGTTTACAGGGTAAAAAGGAACGGGGGAAGCGCTCACACCTGTTTCTGGTCCCCAAGTGCTGCACTGAGGTACATGCAACGTGCTTAAAGATAGAATAAATATCTAGACATTATTACATCTGTGTGCAAAGGGTGGTAAATTAGATCCTAATTACATTAACAGGGATTCTGCCTCCCAGCTTAAATTTTACATGAGCACTCAGTAAAACTCCAAAAGCTCTGCTGTGGTTTCTTTACGAGCTGGTGATTACAGCTACTTCCTATGCGGTCACTAAATATTCTGTTTACAAATAAATGAAGAAGCTTTGAGCCAACTTGCCAGGGTAATAATCCGTTTTCTTCCCCCCAGCAAACCTTTACCACACAAGCATGGCAACAATCAGGAGCCCGGGCTTCATCTAATTACTCTATCACGTAATTTCACAAATTGCCTTTTCACTGGGGAGCCAAGTGCAAAACCCGCTCACAGTGAGATTCCAGGCAGCAGCTTTCATTTACTACTCATTTCTTGTTAAATTAAACACAAAAACACCAGTTGGGTGGAAGAAGTCAGAGAGGACTGCTTGCAAACGAGCCAGGCGAGCGGTTCCTACCCCGACGCCACCCACACAAGCTGTGTTTTTAATGGCACTGGCGGAGCCTTTAACCCTTTAAAGCCTCGTCACGCGAGCACACGCAGGGACCACGGGGCCACCGAGGCCAGCACTGAAACGGCCCTTTGTTCACAAGAACCCAGAGATACCAGTTATTCCCAGCCTCCACATTATTCTGCCCCAAAACGTGGTCAGCGGCCCTCAAGGTATCAGACTACCTCGCTTTAAGCATCACTGATATGGCGCGTGACACAGAAGGCATTTTGCTCCCCTTCGGAAAGAAAATAACCACATGATTCTCAAGTATTTTATACAGGACAGGCTGAGCTAGAACAGGCCAGCCCCTGGTTAAGACAGGACTATGCAGATAGCACCCTAAGTCTGCCCAAGCAGAGGCTCCTGCCTCAATTAGCAGCCCTAATGGCAAGTGTTGCAGAACTCGCCTTCCCGAATCGACGGCCCAGCACCGACGCGAAACGCGCGCACGGCAACGCACCACGGGCCTAACGTGGGAAATGATGCAAACGGGGAGGTAAATTACACAGCACATATTAATTCAAGGCCTTTTCTGCCTGCTTGCCCTCGCCCTTTGCACACACACATCCACACATCCTCGGTGCTGCGCGGCGAGGGACCGAGGGCGGCAAGGCGCAGGGTGCGCCCCATCAATGCGCTCGCTCGCGCTCGGAAAACCTGATTTTCAGCTGGACATTCTGGGCGGCGGCGGGAGGAACAAATCATTGTCCACGGCAAACTTTCTCCAAGCAACAGCAATGTTTCCTTGCAGCAGGAAGAGCTTCCTGCGAGTTGCTGGGGGTCTACGGCACCCATGGCATCAGGGGAGGGCTTGCAGGCCACGCGCTCTGGCTCTCACCCACATAGGCCAAGCTGGAAATCGGCACAGTCTCTTGTAGCAGCCACGTCAGCGGGTAAGCTGAACAAACACCTTATAATGAGCAACTGAGCCCATGAATTCCTCTCATTTCCTGCTCGCAAACTGCATTTTCCTTTGGAGCACTTAGTAGCTCAAATTATTTGCCCAAATATTCCTGTGGATGCTCCCAGATGGATAGGCTGGTGCTGGGACGTTCCCTCTCCCTTTTGCCCCCCTCAAGATGCAGCACTTGGGGCTCGAGTATCTGCTTTGGCTGCAGAAACACCTAGAGGTGTTTCTCCAGGAGGCTAATTCCAAAGGGGAAGGTGCCCTGCAAGCCACCCCAGCCACAAGCTCAAAAGGAGTGAGGAGGGAAGAAAATGGCATCTAACGTTGACCTGAAACCGTTTATTACTGCAAGGGGCCTTGCTGCTAAACTCATTTCTGAGTGTGGTTATGCAAACCAACGGAGCTGTAGCACAATCAGAACAAGTGTAATTTAGCATCTGAATTAGTGGCTATCGTGTTTTGACTTGTCCGTATCCCCTGGCTTCTGCTCCCAGGTTAAATTCCTCCCATGTGCACATACTAATGTGCACACACTAATAGGCTCCCATACATTTCAAGCTCTTTGATGTGCTGGTGGCTGCTGCGCGAGCTCCACGGTGCCTCCCAGGTGGAAATTGGGGGAAACGGGCAAAAACCTACAATAATCCTGCAGGCAGAGGGGTGCTAGCAGAAACCTGACCCTGCCGCTGACTTCCATCAAAATCCTTCCCCGGATCGTCACGACTGCCGAGACCTACAAGGAGGTCAGGACAAGGTACCACAAAGGTTAAAGCCACAGAATTCCCGGCCTCATTAGAAATGTGTAAAAACAGCTGCTTTGACTACACCAAACTCCAGAGCATGGGAAGAGCTAAAGTGAGGACTCCCATTCCCTAGAAGCAGTTGCCCAGTGCGGCCCCTGGGTCTCTTCTCTGCTCTGCAACCAGAGGTTTGCAGCACAGCTCAGCAGCAGCTCAAAAAACCTGGAGGACGGTGCAAGATTTCCATATGCAAGGCACGTGCTTTCCAAGAAACCATGGGATTGGAACGGCAGCGCCGCTGCTGAGGGTATCCCAAAAAGGGAAAATGAGAGCAAACTGTTTTCTTGAAAAATGGCAAAGTTTGTCTATGTTAGAAAATAGAGCAATCCTTGGCGGCCGGGCAGCAGGTCAAAGCGAAAAATCTGAGGAAGATTAAAAAAAATGTCCCAGCTTTTGACAGGCAGCGTCCTCCATCAAACTCTGGGAAGGAGGAAGGGTTAAGAAGCTAATTCAAACCAAGTTACCTAAATCCTGTTTGTCCTCCTTTCTGGAGCTCCCAATTCAATTCTGACCGAGCCTCAGCATAATTATCCTCCCCCTTAATGAAATTTCCCCTTTTATCCAGTTAGGGCCCATGGCCACAGCATCCCGGCCAGCAGGAGGGACCGCTGGGCGTCCCTGAGCCCTGGGTGGCACCAGGCAGGTGGTGGCCACCGAGGTGCTCGTGGGGGGACACGGGGGCCACCTCCGAAGGCCACAACCCCACGGCTTCCCAGGAATTTGGGCGGCTGGCACCCAGGGGGATTTTCACAGCCCTGCCCACAATAAAACCAAGGCAAGGAGGAGACCCAATACTTGGAATAGTGGGTAAAAAAAAGAAAAAGATTCTGAGTCTAATATATGAAAATACAGTTCCCACATGCCCAAAGGTCTGGAGAGGGCAGCAAAGAAAATCCTGCCTTTTTCAGTCCATCCTTTCCCCTTTCCAGGTCTTCAGCAACCCCTTTGGCACCCCAGCACCCTCTCCCTATATCCCTTCCCAAACATCCAAAGGGCACGTGTGGGCAGAACGGGCACCATTCCCAAACCACACGGACACAGAGGACCCGAGAGGCTCCAACCTGAGCTCGAACTAGCCCCTAAAACAACAGGACCCAAATGAATCCAAGCCCAGTAGCGTGACACCACGTTTGTTTTAAACACAGAGCTACATCCTTACCCACACCCTTCTCCTCAGCCAGATCCCCTTATCAAGCGGCCCCTCCAGCAAACTCACACACTGCCTTATAAGAAAATTATTCCATTCAAATGAAACTTCATAAAGCGGCCGCATGCTGCTTGTTGCGCGTTCTCTGGCTCATTCGAGTGGTATCAGGAGACCAATTGAGGCTCAGCCCCCAGATACACGGTGCAAAGAAAAGCACTCGTTTCTAATCCGTAAAGTCAAGGGGTTTCAGTCAAGTCTTTCACTCACTGTGCAGCCTCCCGTCCGGGTAAGATTGAGCCTCTTTAGAAAATTGTTTTAAAAGCAGTTAAAAATAATGATTAAATTATGGGATTTACATGAAAGAAATCCTTGGCCCATTCATTTTTTAAATCATGGTAATTTGTTTTTTAAAAGGTGTTTGAAGTCCTTGAATCTACCTCTTAGCACCATTAAAAAAACCCGACGTTTATAATCCCCTAATGGGCTTAAATAAAGCCTTCAATAGTCTAAATTGTTATTAAACATCTTTTGGGATTATAACTTTATGGGGGCTTTTGCCTGATTAGATGATGAACGCGAAGATCATCAAATACTCATCGTATAACAAACCAATTACACTGCATAATCCCCAAAATGAGCCTTGAATCCCAACATTTTTAATTAACCTGGATTTAAAGCAGGCAGGCTTTGCACAATGAGTGGACAAGAGCACCAAACACTTGAGGAGACTCCCCCCAAAACTCCTTCCTTGCAGTTCTAAGGAAGGAAGGGAGGAATTGCCAGGACAAGAAGGACAGCGTGGGTCGAAGCAGAAACCATGGCCAGTTTTCATCACAGAAATCAATTCCATCCGCGTCGGCCTCATGGCAGGCAACGTGTTTTTCCCTCCCCTTCTCCAAGCTCCCTCCCTGTTCTGCAGGCTATACATTACAGCAGATCTTCCTGGAAAACAGGGCTGCAACAAGAGCCCTCAATGAGCAAGAGGGAAATGGGGGGATCACAGCGATCCCTCGAGGTCCATCATGCCCTTTGATGCCACCCCAAAAAGTGCCAGCCTCATTTTTGTCTCAACTTCTGAATAAAAATATCTATATTCAATAGCAACAGGCCATCGCTTGCACCTCAGCTTTGCCACATTTCCCCAGGAACAGATTTCAGACCCCAGCATTTCAGCGGGTTGGGCAGCCTGGCTTAACCATGGGCCAAACGAGGCGGCTCTTCCGACACGGACACTCATTAAAACTGCAGCGGGAAGAGCCAGGGCAAAACACCAAACTCCATAGCCCCTAAGCGTAGCTCTGCTCACTCATTCAGGTACCATTTAACTCTGTTGTTGCTCTTATTCTAAGGGGAGAAGAAAATGCATTAAAAAAAATGAAAAAAAACCATCTGAATGAATTTATGTCCTGAGTTTTGGGCAAGCATCAGCTTCGTTCCTCACATCCATCAAAACAACAGGGGTTGCAGACTGACACTGAGCTGCAACTATTGCCCAAACAGGCCAGCAACTGCTCTGGCCTCCCATTTGTTTTTTTTTGTTTTTTTTTCTTCAAGAAATAATAAAATAAACGAGTTCCCTCCTAAGTGGAAAACAAGAACTAAGGGAGAGCCCTTCAGAAGTGAAGTCACTATAGAGGAAGCCTTAATAGTCCTCCAAAGGGGGACCATTTGCACAGGAGGAATCAAAGTAGCCTATACCCTTTCAAAAGATTTGCAGCAGTCCTACACATTTTAAATCATTCCAACCATTAATCATTAGTATGACAGACACAGCAATTACTGTCTTTTTTGCTTAATTCCGTGCCATTGATGTGTATTAATATTATAATTGTGAGGTTTAATTTTTTTTTTTTTTTTTTGCACTCTGGAAAGAGATGGCTCCCAAATCGGAGCCCAGTTAGGAGTGAGCGGGGTCTCTCCCAGCAGAGTTTGGATTTACTTAGAACAGGCAGACACTGGGACAACACAAAGCAAAACCCAAGGGGGCAGGCAGGCATCAAGTACATGGTCCCTACATGTGTCCCATCCCTGGCGGATGCTCCTTGTCCCAGCGGGGAGCCCACCTGGAAGGCGGCTCCAAGGGAGCCCCCGGGCAGCTGCTCCAAGTGCACCTTACACACGGAGCCAAGGACAAGGCCGGGAAGCCTTCCCCAATCCCAGGCCCTCTCCACATGGGCAGCACGAGTGCTCAGGCAGGAGGGAAGCCCATTCACAGCAACCCAGCACCACGAGGCGGGCAGAGCTCCCGGCCCAATCCCGGCGCTGGCGAGAGCCACACCAGGTATCCGGTTACCTGGCTGGGCACGGGACGCAGGGACAGTTTGCTGGGCACCTGCTCTGGTTCACAGGGCGCCCGGCACCACTCTGGGCATCGCGGCTGAGCTCTCGTTTCACCCTGACCCTCCGGGCAGGACGGTCACCACCGCATGCAGCTACAGCCACCGCGCAAGACAGGCAGAGCATCCCCGCGGCGAAGGAAGGCAGGGCCACATCCCCACCGCCTGGGGAACGGGCAGCTTGGCATCAGAAACACTTGTCTCAGTGCTGGTGTTAGCAGCGGGGGGCACCGTGTAAGCTCTAAAGGAGCTCCCGCATCCAGCTTAACCCCCGTACCTGCCCAGGGCTTCTAATCCCTGGGATAAACACAGGTAGCTGTGGCAACAAGTATAGCTGCATCCCCCCCACACACACTCCTTTATGATGTTCCATACAGTAATAACCCTCTGGGAACGAGAAAGCCTCAAACAGACTTCTCTGTTACAGCTGATACATTGAGACCCTCACAGCGAAGCACCCAACGATCTCCCCAAGCCCCTGAGGAAGGTCTTTGCCTTATTTCGCTTTGTTCCCAGCCTCGCCAGGGCTTTCCTGGGGTTCTCCAGGAGCAGAGGGGCCCTTTGCTGGGAGCAGCGCTGCCCGCAGAGGCCGGTGACACCCGGCACAGCAGCACCTCGTCCCTCCTCGGTCCCTCCTCACCGCGAGCTCCTTCCAACACGTGCAGCCCGAACCCAAGCTCTCCAAGCAACACCCACGGACACACACAAAACCCAGCCATAGAACACACGCTCCACACTCCTCCCCTGGCATCTCGCAAGAGACACAACGACCGCCGTCAGAGAAGACCCCTGAGCTGTCACTAACACAACATGTACTTCTGCTTTCTGCGGCTACGACAACTAAGACATTTCCCATGTTTTATTTTGCATATGTGATCTAGAGTTCACTTACTGTTAGATGCTGGAACAGCCATGCCCTCATGATATTTGTGGCTACTTTGGGAAAGATGCCACGCTTTTTATGTCGCTTTTTGTCCTTATCTGGATCATCATCATCACCTGTGCTGGGGGAAGCTACACTGTTGTCCAAGCCGTCACCTGTAAATATAGTGAATCAAATTTTGACTTATGCTACCTTTAGACACTTCATCCGAAGCCTGGCTTTGGGTATAAACTGCATCAATATTTAAATGAGGTATAAATTCTTTAACACCGTAATTCACCAGGGTTTGAAGGGGTGGTGGGGGGGAGAGAGGCACAGGGAGAGGAAGGGTCTATAGAATTCTGTCGGCCCGGTTCTGGTTTAGGCTGCAGGACAGTGAGGCTGCTTCGGGGATTGGATTCAGCACAGCGACTCAACAAAAAGGGCTTAAAAAACAAAACACGAAAAAAAAAAAGGAAAAAACAAGCAAACAAAAAGGGTTTTGCCAGCATCCTGCTTGCCAAGGTGCAAGAGGTGGGTTTGCCTCACCAGGGCCGTTTCCAGCATGAAGTTTCCCCCAGCAAGCTAAGAAAGCATGGATGATATCTCATGCCCATGGCACAGGCAGGCCTTGGGATACCAGGATCCCATGGAAAGAGCTGGGGTAGATGCAGCTCTTGCAATATGACCTTCTCTGCACCAATTCAGGGGCAACCAGGGGCTCCGCTTCTATTCCACACTTCCTCGCTGCCCAACTTGCAGTGACTTTTCCCAGGACACAGGGCTCCACCTGGCCTCCCCAGCCCCGGCCTACAGAATTCCACATCGGGATAAGCAGCTCCCAATTTGACACAGGCTGCAGGAATTAATGCCCTGCGCTGGGCAGGCACCTATCACAGACAGGGTGCAGCCAGTTAATCAACAAATCCAGGCTGAATTTCTGAGAAAATCCAAGAATTTCCCAAAGTCTCCTCACATTAGCAAGGCATCTATCAGATTACACAAGTGCATGGCAGCCAGTTTCATGTGGGGCTAACAACAGGCTAGCAGGCCCTGCAAAACAAAACTAGACTGTGTGCAATTTGTGTTTCCAACCCAGAACGTGGTTTCTGAACAAGCCAACGTGGCAATTCTGCTATCAAGCTCTGCATGGGGATCGAGCAGGGCAGCCTGGTGGCCAAGGACACGGTGTCTGCAGCCACCAGGAGCTGCGGTGCAACCAGGCCAGGGGTCCCTCCACCCCGGGCAAGAATGAGCACACAGTCAGCTGAATTGGGCTCAATCAAAACCACCTCTGTTAGGAAATTAAAAAAAAAAAAAAAAAAAAAAGATTGAGGGATTCAGACCATCAAAATTATGATTTGTTAAAGAGCTTTTATCACCAAAAAAGCTCTTATTAGCTTCATATTCTTAGCATCTTACTGACTGTGACAAATTTATAATTGTCCTGATGACTTGGCCTGGATCCTTAGTGAAATAGTAACCTTGAAGAGTTACACAAACAAATAAGATTTTTATGAAGAAATCAGATAGCCGATAAATTCTTTGAAAGCTCAGTATGTAAAAAAAAGGCTTTTATATGGAGAAGCCATTCACCATATAAAATAATAATTCATAAAAGAAACATGAGCAAAGGAAACAACTCAACAGCATTTAAAATTCCACGGGCTAATCCACTTTCTGTCTGCGAGAAGCAAACAAGGGGAAGAAAGAAAAAAAACTATTACACATTCATTGATTAAAAATGAAAAGCTTCCAACCTAATGCCGCTGCCTTTCCCCACCTCTCTGCAATTGTTTTACCCCCATTTTCAAAAAACACACTTTCTCCTCATTTCAAACCCCCTCCAGATTAATTTAGTAGGCATTGCCTGGTGCCCAACGAGAGGAGTATTCATTGATAATTTATGGAAATATCTACTATAATCCAAGGGAGATGACTTTTTTCCAGCTTTGTGCATCAATAGATAATCAAGGCCTTAAAGCAGCCTTAGCTTCCCATTACCTCAGGCAAAAGAATTCCTGAAAGCATGCCTTCGGGGCACCTGAATTATATACTCCATTAGGGGAGGAAAAGCTTTCTGCATTCCTTGTGTAACACTCCCCAGAACCTTTCCTGTTTATTTCTGCTGTATGAAAGCAGAAGCATTAGGAACAGAATTTTTTAAGTGAAGACTTATGTAGATACAATGGCGAAACCTTTCAAGCGAGAGCCAGATCACCTCCTTCAATCCCTGGCAGTGACCTATCCCAAATAAAAGGTTTCTGTTACATCATTAGCTCAAGCCAAAAACAGCCTTGGCTTAATGCACAGTTTGTTCTTCCTACTGTTTTTAGGCAAATACTGCTACTTTACTCCCATCTGGGAGGGAAATTACACTGCTGGGCTGTAATCTAAGACAAGATTTTCATTGGAAGCAAATGCTTTCAATCCAGTGTAAATACTGGTGCGTGTTCAGAAAAGCCTAAAACAATAAACCCTGGCCCCGGCCGACACGAGCGGGAGCGAGCGAAAGGGAGAGGGCGGCCGCGGAGCCTCCCGCTATCCTGAAAGCAAATTCCCCGGCAGACTCGCGCAAATTGTTTAACCCCGTCCACTTCTTCCAAATGGGAAATTGATCCTGTAAAGGCCGAGCCGCCGAGAGGAGCCTAAATGGTCAATGCTGGATTTTAGTATTTCCATCTACTTTGCAACCTGATCCGGTCACCTCGGCTAGCTCTCCAGAGGATCCCCCCCCCCGCCCGTATTCCTTCCTTCCTCCCTGCCTCCTCTGCCTCCTTCCTCCCCTCTGTTTAAAGATCACTAAACAAACTCGAGGCCCCGCTGCCCAGCCACACGGTAGCGGCTACGAGCCGCGTTTGTAAAATGTCAGCGGCCACTTCGTTCCTGAAGTTGACTTCCCCCGCCGCCAAATGAAGGCGAACCGAAAAGGTGGAAATAATCATAGAAATGATGCTAGTCCATAAACAAGCTTACAGCCTCATTAGTATAGCGGCAGGCTCCACTGGGTGATTTATGCTTGTTTTGCTGATGCCATGAGGAAATGCCATCGGGCAACTTTCGCCAGCCGCTAATGGTTTCTGACAGCTTCGTAGCAACTAGTGCAAGCAACGCCGCGGCGCTTGCTAGTGACAGAAACCGAAAATGTCATATTATCTGCCCATGTGTCACCACGTCCGTGTGGCAATTAACTAGCAGGCCAGTGACTGCGGGGCCAGAGGCTCCTCCGAAGGGCCCGTGGCGACGCGGGGGCAGCGCGGCGGCGCCGAAGCCGGGCCCGCCATCCGCCGAGGAGCTGCCTGCGGCATGTGGGGCGAGCGCCGGCGCGGAACGGCGCCGAACCCCGATCCTGAGCCCGAACGGGGTTAATCCGTGTGGATGCGGGGCGCTGAGGCCGCCCCGCTGCCCGTCATGGCGCTGGGAGCGTGTGGGCCCTGAGCGCCGCTCTCCGTGCCGCCATGGTGCCCCAAGCTGTCCCCCCAGCAGCAGCCTCCCGAGCGCTGCCTTCACACCACGTTGCATCCCACGGTCTCACGGAAGAGGCCGGGCAGCAGAGCGGGGCCTTGGGCCCGGCCCCGGGTCGGTTCTGGCACGACCGGGCCCGTCCCCATGGAGCGGGGCAGGTGCCCCATGGCGGCTCCCCACGGCCACAGGCTCCCATTTCAAACGCACGGCCCCGCCGCCTATTTAAGCGGGCCCAGGCATTTAGGCCGCGCTGCCCCGCGCCTTTCAAGGCGGGATAAAGCCGCATTTATGGCATTGAGGCCGCTCCGCGGATCAGCCAGGCCAGGCGGGCAGGGATCCCCCGCTCCAGGCCCCCTCCCCGACACCCCTTCCCTTTTCCCTTCCCCCTCCCAAAAAAAGAAGGAAAAATAAAGGCAGGCGGCAGCGAAGGGCCGGCCCTCAATGCTCCCTTCGTCACGGGTGAGCGGTAACAAACCTTTGTTGGCAAAATAGGCGCCGCCGCCGGGCGCGCAGGTGCTCGCGGGCCCGCGCTCCAGCCCCATGGATCCTCATCCACGGGGATTCGGAGCGCTCAGCGGGGACACCCCGCTCGCTCCCCACCACCCGTGGCATTTACCTTGCGTCTTGCACATGCTTTTGCATTCAGTAACCTCGTGTAACCAAAACATCCACTGTGCCCCAACAAAGGCTTCGGACTCCCCTAATGGAGCTGCGTGTTTGAAGCACCGCAAACACCTATCATGTTACCCAGGTGCTCCCAACTTCGGACGCTTTTCAATAGAATTTGCTTTTTTTTTTTTTTTTTTTTTAAAAAAAAGGCCATTATGCCCTAAAGCGTTTGGATGTGCGCTCATTCTGAATGCCTATAGCATTAGAAAGTAAGCAAGAGAAATCCTACACGGGCCAAGCAAAACAGTTAGCTTCTTGCCACCCATCCACAGTTCTGTGCCTTCCTCTTTCAGCCCATCCAAACCATCAGCCTTCTGAGTAACCATTTCTGGTTAAGGAAAAGGTGGTTTCACTAAGAAGTATTTATTAACAACTTTAAGCAACACACTGTGCTGTAGACACATTAAGTGGCAGAGTGACTTTCCTCAGCATTAAGGAGAGCAACTATTATAACTGCTCTGCCTTTACCTACGATACCTCTTACGGCACAACCACCATACTGATTGTCCCAGAGCATAAACAGGTCTATATGTGAAACGTAACTTGGCAAAAAGGTGCCAGACATGGAGCCTCAGGAGGCAGGTGCAGGGATGCCCGAGTTTCTGCGAGGCGAGAGCAAGAGGAGGGGAACGTGCCACACAGGCCACTGCGAGCGGGACTCGAACACCCATTTCCATCGCGGGCTGCCAGCTGCCGAGCGCACCCGGGCGCTCCGTGAGGAGCACAGGAAGTTCTTCCTTCTGATGCAGCCAGCTCCAGTTTGGCAAAAGATTTCGGGGACAAAAAGAGAATAAAAATCATATTCCACTGGCTCTGAAGTCAGGGTGGCTAATTCTCACGTGCACAAGTGTATGAGTACAAGTAAACAACTCGCTGAGCACCGTCCCTCCTCACAGCAAGCTAGGAAAGGAGGAAAACCAATGGGCACAAGGGGCTGGATGCTCAGGAAAGCCAGAACGGGCCCCCACGGCACAGTCCAGGGCTGCCTATCCAGCTGGAAACCCACGTTGCACCTATCCCTCACACACAGCTGGGCGTTCACACACACCTGTTGGTGCAATGCATTTCCCAGGGATAACACTATTTTAAAATTGCAAACACGCAGTGCTAACGTATGCAATGTAAGCCCACGGAGAACTGCTCCCATTGCGGCCAGCGAGGACAGCAGGGACGGCATGGCAGAAAGCCCAAAGATGCCACGTGGTCCCTTCATTGGCAATAACAGTATCCATCAGGCTGGATCCACAATTAGTCAGCTCTGATGGAAGATCTCACGCCGAGCCCTCCCGAGGCCAGCAGCAATCACCACAGTGCATTCAACAGGCTGCAGAGCAGGCTCAGAAATCATTTACAATAAATCTGTGCTGTGTTTGTGAATTT
Organism: Nothoprocta pentlandii; assembly: GCA_013398315.1. NCBI lineage: Eukaryota > Metazoa > Chordata > Aves > Tinamiformes > Tinamidae > Nothoprocta > Nothoprocta pentlandii. The sequence goes on along the minus strand of VZSG01001444.1, from coordinate 29,038 downwards.
GGAAGCATTGAAGCAGATTTTTTCCTCTTATTCCTTATGGAAAAGGTCCTCTTAAATATATTAAATAAATAATAATGAGGAACAATAAGGTTGAAAATGAGCATTAGCAATGAATAAATACCATGTGTTTGGGTTTGCACGCATTCCTTAAAGAGATGCATTACATTTTCCATGCAACGTTTCAGACCATGACATAAACAGTAGGAGGTTGTCAGTCACAGATAGCATCCATATTTACAAGATACCAAAGGGAAGAGTTGCAAAAATATCCTCTACAAATATTCACACATGGAATAACCTGGACAAGTATGAATTACACTCCGGCATTTGACAAATTTTCAAAGTTTTTTTTTTCCCTTGAATCATTGTACTTTGTTCTTTAGAGACAGGAGCACCTTTTGCTAGTAACTCGAGCCTCCTTCTTGACTCGAATTCCCTTCAGGCAAACAACAAGCAAATGAGCTGTCTACACAAAGAGCAAAAACAGCACTGATGAATAGGGCGGGGAAAACCTCACAGATTTTACTCATTTTCATTTGTTCAGCCTTTTTCTTTTTTTGCAGCTAAACAGAAGGCAGCCTCTTCTGCAGAATGTGGCACAACTTCTTAGCAGGGTTCAGAAAATTCCACTACTACAGCTAAGTTGTAGGATATTTCTGGAGCCATGTATCTATGCTCCATATGAAATATTAAAAAGAAAGCAATTCATTGTATGGGAAGCAAACAACACTCTGCTGCCAGCAACAGAAGTTTACTTTGAGCACTTGGCAGCAAATACCCTACAGAAAAGGAAAACTATCTGGTTAAACAGAAAAACATCCTGCTTTAACCAAAAAGCCAACATAACGACCCTACCACTCTTGGTTTTCAGTCACTCCCCACTTGGTTCCAACACAGCTCTTCTTTGAGACCTATTCCCTCTAACCTCAGCTGGTCATGGGGTTCCCACAGCCACGGTCCAACCAGCGGGGTTTTCCAAGGGAAGTTATCCATGGGCAGGCACATCCACAAGAGGATTCGGTGACAGAGGAGGAGCACAAGGAGCAACTCTCCAGGACTGTTCTTCCATGGGGGAATTGCATCCAACAGCTCCCCCAAAGGGCCCACCTCTATACGTCTCCACAGCTCCTCAAGCAGCTGCATCTATCTTCATGTTTACCCAGCTTGTAAGACACTTGGCTCTTGGACTGAACTCAAGCAGCCACAAGAGGCTCAAAGCAAGGATCAGAAGCATGTTCTGTATAAACGAAGGGATGCATTAGCTGTGGAAAAAGTTCATCACAGTAAAGTGCTGGAACAGGCCCCCTTCCCTGCACAGGGCTGCATTGCCCTGGTCCCACCTGCACGCTTGCTCTGGACAAGGGGATGCTGTAGACTTCATGCTTTGCAACGGAAAATATGTGTCAAGACTTTGGTGTTGTCCAAAACATGAAAAGTAAGATTTAAGACAAAATAAAATATTTCATTGTTGGGCAAGACCTAAAACAAGAGGATGACAATGTTGACTTTTTTATGGAGGGCTCACCCAGACTGAGCTCTTCAAGACAGGCAGCTCATTCCTAAGGCTGAGCCCCATGTTTCATGGCTATGGAAATCAGGATCCAGGTGGATGTAAGAGCTATCTACCAAGGGTGACTTGGAGGTCTGATGGAAGTTGTCCACATGGTCACTTCATTACTTGGTCAAGGGAGGGAGGATGGCAGGAAAAGACCCAACTCCTGCACCTGGCATCTCCCAAGCCTGGCTCTGTAGCAACAGGCAGCAGTTGAAGCCCAAACCCTTTTCTTCCTTTCTCAAAGGTCAGAAACACAACCACAACAGAAGAGCCCACACTGGCTGAGCCTGCTCTGCTCCTAAAGCCTCCATGAACACCCTCATGTTACCACACACCCAACCAGCTCAGGAAAAACACCCAAGCTACAGACCAAGCACCTTCAGAGCTTCCACGGGGGCGAGAGCAAAGAGAGAAGACAGAATTAACAGCATTTTCCTTAAGCTGTCCCCAGTGCGCCCGGTTCCCCAGTGCCCTAAATCCACTGCTCTTGTTCGCAGAGGAAAAGCCGCTCGTGCTGAAGGCTCCCCGGACAATAGGGGCGGCCGCTCTCGCCAAGGAGGTACGGAAGCCAAAGGAGATAAGCAGATTTGACAGGGGCAGGCTCTCACCAAGCTTCCTTCCACTTCACTGTCCCTCTGCGACACAAAAGGCAAATCTGTTCTGATTAGGTGGTGATTAAAAAAGGCTACAATGAGAAAAACAAACCTAAGGTTGGGCTTTGGAGCAATGCTGAAGGGTGCTGTGGCACGGACGCTTCCTGCTCATCCCGGGAGGCAGCGCACGGAGAATTGGAACAGGGGATCCCTCCAGCCAGGTCCCTCTCACTCTCAAATTTTAATTTAATTTTATATTTAAACATAAAGCAAAAGTAAGTAAAACATGAACTGTCCAGAACCAACTCATCACAGAGGCACCAAACTGCACAAACAGTGCCAAGGCAACACGAGATCTGCACAGCACCAGCCAGCACAGGGGCCTCAAGGGCACCCCCGGAGATCACCTGGTCCAGTCCCTTAAACCTTTCCCACAGGTGCACATTACCTCTTCTGCCTTCCCGTGCCAGAACTTCCTAGGCATCAGTTGCCCAGGATTACACCTTCAACGGGCAGCAAAGAGGGAAAGCTGCTGCACCACCCCTGAATTTTAGCATTTGCATCTCTAGATGCAGCGAGGAACAGAGCGAGGAACCCTTGTGCAAGATGCACAGCAGGGGAGGGAGGTAACATCTCTCTCTTACTCCATCCTTTGCAAGGGAATGTAACCAGAGGCGGGCGGAAAGCACAAAGCAAAGATGGAGCTTAAAAAGTCATCCAACTTCTTTAAAAAAAACATAAGCAAAGTCCAAATACCAATCAAAAAAAACAAGTCAAAAAGATTTCTAGCATCTCTCCAATTCACACCACTTGCTGGTATCTCTAATAGCAATAGAGTGCATGGTAGGAATGGATAGTAGGAAACAACCGCCTGCTTTTAGCAAATTGATGCACTTTAGAGGAGATAAATGAGTAACCGAGGAAGTTAAAGAAAATCTCAGCTTTCAGCAGGCCAAAAACAGTAGGCATTGGAGAAGGGAAAAGCTGGAGGCCTTGGCTTAAAGGTGGGAGTCTAGCACGCCCTCATAGGGATGCCAGCATCTGTGGATGCTGTTTGCTTTCAGAAATCTTGGAAAATTGTGGCTTGTGAGCTAAGCGAGCCTGCCCTTGGGCAGATTTAACTTGGTGACCTGAACTTACTCCGCAGATCACCATAGGTGTCCCTGACCTTGGCAGCGACACAAGGATCTTATTTTCACACGGATGAACTGCTCTGGAATAACTCTGCCAATGTATTAGGCATAAATAGCCTTTTATTTAGCATTGGGCAAATATGTTTTCCTCTTTCCGCCTCTCACTTCCCCAAACAACATCTATTTGTTAGGGGAAGGAGGAAATCCCCACCCTTCACTACAGTCTGTCTGGAGGCCCAGACAGGAGCTTGGTTGCTCTCTGCTCAAGGCAAAATAACTTCAGGCTTTGCCTCCAACCAGAATCCCTTTGGCCTAACAGGGAAGATCAGGGCACTCCTGTCTGCATATTTGGGTCTTATATGTGAATTCCCACAAGCACAGAGGTGGGAGAATACAGAAACCCATAGCAAGAGGGGGCTCCTTCACCTGGGAAGACAGAAAACCACAATCTGCATCTTACACCTTTATATAAAGGAAGAGCAGCCGCACTGAAACTCAATGAAATTGCACTGAGATAATAGAAAAAACAAACACACTCATATCTTAGCCCTTCAAGAAAGGGACCTACTTGGAAGAAGCAGGTAAACAGTTTGGGTTGCTGTTCCTGGACAGCAACCAGTGCCCTATTCACGGTGCAGACCTTTCCATTTCAGAGTCTCACTGTCTCCAACACTGGTCACTCAAGACCATAACAAGAAGCCCTGGGCACTTCCTGCTCGTTACACAGGTGGTTTAAACAGCTCCTCAAAATCAGCTCAAATTCTAAAGCCACCTCATTCGTATTTGCTAAAGAAAGGCAGGATGCAACCACAAAAGCTCTTCTTGCACCAGCTAAGGAAATAGCAGAATAATATCCCTCAAACATGAACCACCATGGTCCTTTCACACTGCATATTGATAAAGGCAGGCAAAACACTGGAAGACTATGCTGATGAAGGCCAGAGGAGCTTTGTAACATACATATGCACTCAGAAACACACAAAAAAGTGAACAGAAATATTTGCAAAACCTGCATTCATATTACCTTGTGACAGCCAAATGAACCCTGGTGAATACAACTTCCAGCTTTCACAATGGACATGGTTCTTATCTAGTGAATTACATGCTAAATAGAATAAAACCCCAGTTTTCAAGTTGTGACCCACTTGCATCACCCCACATACAACTTCTGCCATATGGCTGCACACCTGCATGCATCTCAGTCAGCAGACCAGGCAGCCAAGGCTCCCCAAGGGAAAGAGCAAGTCTATAGCCACACACTTACACAACCATCATGTATAATTCCAGATGAACAACCACCAAACCAACCAAACAACCGACCAAAATTCACCTGAGAAATGAGAACATCTTCACACAAAAATGCCAGAACCCCAATGGCCACCAACCTCAGGACTACCACTGACCACCCCCACAAGCTCCCACAGAGAGCACCTCAGCACACCATAATTTATTACAGCTGCTTGATCAGCTTCACCTGCAATTCAGAACTGAAGCAATTCAGGTGGATAGGAAGGGAATACAGAGATTTTTGTTTATAATCATAGGGCCTGGGAAAAAACCCTATGATTATAAATCATTCCTACTTGAGCTGAAAATCATTCCTACTTGTTATTTAGTCATGCCTATGGAAAGGACTTGGCCCCAACAGCCCTATTTACACGGGGAAGGGGTTAAGTGATGACTCGGGTGAGGAAGGACCAGACCTAGCAGCCCTCGTGCTCACAGCTGCAGGGTTTAATGCAGGGCTGCTGTTCCCAATCCAGCAGCGTCTTCCTGGATGGGCGCCAGAGTGACCTGGCTTATCTTAGATGTGAAAAGAAGACTTTAAAATTCCGCAGTGCAATTACATTTGGGGGAAAAAAATAAAATAAAATAAAAAAAGCCGCTCTGACTCATCTGCTGGCGAGGCTTGCTACAAATTTGCCTCCCAAGCGGAGCAGACAAATGAGCCCGTTTTAAAGGCAGGATGTGTGTTTAAGGGAAGCAAATGGGGTTAGTTTGGGGTGGCAGTAGCTTTACCTACGGTTTTACATGTAAAAGCAGCCCGTGAAGGTGTGTGGGAAGCCTTGCCAGCTGCAGCATGACACAGCGGGCCCAAAGAGCACAGCGAAGTGCAGCGAGGAGATGCTCCAACATGCTCCTTCCCACTCATGAACTCAGTGAATTCAGCAGCAGACGTTGTTTTGAGGCGTCACTCGGGGGGCTTTCATCATGAGAGGCCTCTGGACTGCTTGGTTGAAAGCTGAGCGGATGATCCCCACCGAGTCTCCCAAGCCCAGGTATTAGGTTGTACATTCAAGGCCCCAGCTCCTTCCACCTAAAAAAACACCCACTCCTAGGAAGTGACAGTTTGGGTTATCAACACTGGTCAGCTCGGACAAGGATCTCTGAATATGGCACGGAAGAGCTGGAAACTTCTGAGCAACAAGGATAACACAAGGAAACGGCAAGCAGTGACCGCTGAATAGGCCCAGCTCTATTCTCACACCAGATGTGCGTTTTCTGGCTCCTTCTAAAATTACTCGGGACAGAAAGGAGGAACTTGGTGCCCACTGATTACCTTATCATAAGGATACAACCTCCTGCTTCCTGCCACCAAGAATATGGGGAAAAATAAACTGGACCCGAAAATATAGAATAGAATAAGAATAAGAATAAGAATAAGAATAAGAATAAGAATAAGAATAAGAATAGAACAGAATAGAATAGAAAAGAAAATAATTTGGGGAATTCTGTGAGGGAGACACTGGCAGTGCCACGGCACAGGGAAAACCTCCTGCCAGCAGCACCTTGGCCCTCACGCCTGTGCTAAGCTTGAAGGATTCAAGTCTTTTAAGTAGTTATAAGTGACTGTCTTTTTGCCTAACGGATTTTTTTAAAAAATCAATTTTTATTCAGATTGATTTTAAGATTTACATGTGAGAAACGGATGAAATTGGATCAAATATATACTAAAACAAATTGTTGACTCCCATGAAAGCCAATAACCCCCCAGCAAATTTCCCAGATCTCATCTAGCAGCATTTGAGATTGGTTTTATTTCATTATTTTGTAAACATTACGGAGCAGAAATTTGCTCGACTCTCTTCCAGTCTTGTGCTGCCGAAACAACGGGCCTCTCTGCAGAATATTTTGTGCGTGAATATTATCGCCCGGATAGCATATGGCAAACCAGCAGCAGGCACTTTATCTTCATCCTCTTTGTAAGCTAAAATTAGCACATGCTTTTGCAACAGTATATGATGTATGCAGAGCGGTGTGATATACCTAATACAGCGGCAGCGCCATCCCCGGCTGCCCTTCGACACGCCGGTAAACTGATTATTCATTTTAATCGCGTATTAGTGTGTTTAATATCGGGTTTATATCTGCCTGATGGAGGGGACGTGCCTGGGCTCCGCGTTCGGCCTCGCCGCGCGCTGGACATGCCGCTCGTGGCCCCAGGCTGTGCTTTGGCCTGGCCACCGCCGGCTGAATCCATTAGATCCGTGGTGAGAAACTAACGGCAGCGCTGCCTGCAAACCCGTATCTGGGAGCCGCAACAGCAGGAAACTTGGCCCAGCCAAGGGTCTCCTCCAAGAGGAGGGGGAAAGGCGCCGGGGAAGCTCCTCTCCGCCACACCGGTGTCTGTTTTACCATTTTCCCTGACTCTGCGGCTAAAAACGCACTAAGCAGCAGCAGGGAGTCGCAGGCAAGCCCGTGTGGAGCACATGCACACACGCACAGCCCCATAAATATTCATGCAGCGACATTCACGGCCTCGGCGCTCCGGCTATTGCTGCCAAAGCGCCCGGCCGCGCGCCCGTGACCTTCGCGCGGTGACGAGCCGAGGCCGGAGGCCAGCGAGAGGCCGCGGGCCCCGCGGTATTTTTAGCAGGGCCCGTGTGACACGAGCTGCTATTCAGGAAGGCGCCGAGGCCCGGGGCAGGTCGTGCCCACCTTGGGCTCGCTCCCGGCCCCGCTGCAGCCGCCGGGAAGCACGGCACGGATGCACGGAGGCATGGATGCACGGAGAGCTGGCCGTGCCGCATTTTCCCCTGCTTCCAACTTGTTCGTTCTTCCCGACGCCTCCGCGTGATGCTCCGGGAAGGAGGGACCCCAAAGAGCTGCCTGCAAAAGCTGTCGCTCCTGGGGGAAATGCAGGCATAGAGCACGGGATGAGCAGGGCAAAGGGATCGCGGGGAAGACGGAGCCACGAGGTTGGAGCAGCCAAGAGCGGAGCGAGGGGATGAGCCCTGCTCCCATCCCGCTCCCATCCTGCTCAAGCACAGGAGAAACGGGACACGGAGAAGCTCCGGGGCCGCGCGCTCCGCTCAATCCCGGCCGTCGGCGCCTTCCCGCTCCGCTGGCGTGCGGCGCCCGGAGCTGCCGGCGCGCGGCAGCTTCCCACGGAATCCGAGGAGAGAGCCCGGCTCCCGCCCTGTAATTATCAAATCAGGCCGCAAATGAGGAAGAATTGCGAATCCTCATTATAGCACATCATAAAACGCGGAGAGCTCCCTCGCCTGCTCTGCGCTCGCGCAGCCTGCCAACAAAACTTTACAAAGAGCACAGGAATCCGTGTTTGCAGAGATATTAAAGTCATAAAAGGGAAAAAAAAATATTTTATTTTCCCACAGCCTAAATGAAGGTGAACCGAGCAAATTTGGCAAAGAGCACGAGGCAGATGCCATTTCCCACAGCAATGTGGTATTTTCCTCTGGGAATAAAACATTTTCCTTAAACTACTGTTTATAACTCTTATCAGTTCAACAGCAATAGAGCCATCAAGTCCAATATCTCGTGGAAAAAAGTCAAGGTCAACAAGTACTTGCATTTTCGTTTATCTTTAGCTGCAATTGCTACTGACATTCAATTGGGTAATAAACATGAGCACTGTCAAACGCTCTCAGCAAACAGGTGATCCAAGAGCTATCACGGAGGCAGAGGCTACTGCCAGGTAATCAAACAGTTCTCTGGCAACAATTATGATTGGAGAGCATTCATTTACAGAGCAATCGCCTGTCAGATGTGAATGAATATTGTCAAGCCGTTCCCACCGCGCAGGTGATACGCACGGGTGAGAAGGCAGCGGCCACGGCTGCTTCCGCGCTCCTACCAACACGAGCGCAGCCGCAAGAAAAAGAGAGGAGGAGCAAATCAAAAATGTGGAGCATTACCCATTTCCTGCCTTGAATTAAAGAATTGCTTAAACATAGAAACCTCAGCACGTCAAGCCAAGCGGAGCACCCTTTTACAGCTGGAGAGGACCTGCTGTCCAGGAGCTGGGCTGATCTCTTCTCGGCCCCTGCCCATCTCTGCAGCATGCAGCACTTTATGCGAGATGCTGAATGTGTAAAACCGCCTTTTTGTTGGATTTTAACCCTCAAACGCTCCAGAAAACGTCCGAGTTGTTCGGAATGTCCCGTTCTTCGGACTGTCCCGTTCTCGTGCTCCTGTCCCCATCCACAACTCGCCATTTCAGAGCCTCCCACCCCAACCATCAGCATCCTCCCTCTTTCCCCAGCACTTCACGTGGAAGGTGGGGAAGCAGCCTGGGCAAAGCAGGCCCTGTTGTGCCCTGCTAACCCACGAGCATTTACTGTAGGTTTAGATGCGCTGCGGCGACAGGGCTCTCCCAAAGTGGCTTTCCCTGTGTTGGCTCTGCCAACGATGCAACAGCTCCAGGCTCAGAAATCACCGAATCCCAGTGATTCAGTGGTTCGGCTCTCACTTTAACAGCCCAACGGGCTGGGGAGACGGGGAGCGACAACAGGAGGAGGAAAACAACCGTTTCACGCCCTCCGGCTCCGGAGCGGGATGATAAATTGACATCATGTTGTTATGAGCGTAATCCTCAAGTACTCAATCACTGCTGAAAAATAAAACACGATCCCGAGGAGATAAAAATCATTAATTCTACATGCACCTACACGGGGCGCGCCGAACCAAGTTTTGTGCTCAAAATAACAGAAAATGCGTGTATGTACATATATTTATATAAAATATATATGCATGTGTATTTTCTTTTATTTTAGCTGTTGTATGTCACGTCGGAGCAGGGGGCACAGGTGCATGCACTGCTGCCGAGCTCAACAAGCAACAGCTCAAGGGGAAGAAAGGGAGGCAAGAGGGGCGGCCAAGCCTTGGGGAGCCACCCCCTCCCTTTCAAAACAAGCCCATTAGGTTTAATTCCAGAGCCACAATATATAAATAACCCGAAAAGCACCGGGAACAGCCCCCATTGACTAATGCCCCTGTCTTTTTCAATCGAGGGTCACATCTAGTCTAACCAGTCGCATGATAATGGCATCAGAAAAGGTCAATCAAAGACGAGCCGGAGCTTCCCCTGCCTGGCTGACCTTCGGCGCGCGGGACAAATTGCTATCAGTCAATGTCAGCTAATGACAGCGGCTCTTTGGCTAATCAATTGTTCTAAAAATGATCAAGAAAACTACTCACAGGACAGCTCATTTTCACATCAATGCCTGTGAAGTATGAAAAGCTCATTTTTTGAGTTTTTAATAAGCTCATAAGTAAAGCAGTTACTTGGTAACAGGGGTCACCTTACCGAAAAGACAGAACCTTTGTCTGCCTTTTACATATTCTTTTATTACCATATTATAGTAAAAAATATGCTGGGCTATTACGGTGCCAGAGGGCTACATAATAAAGCAGGCGATACTTCATACCTTTTTTTTTTTATTATTTCTATTCTTTTTTTTTCCAAGATAAATACTTTTGCCTTTTGGGGGAGCTCTGTTTGGCTGTGGATGGTTGGCGGCTGCTCTGCATGTGCTTGAACGCGGAGCGGGCAGCGCGGCACGCGGGCGACGCTGCCCACGCCGACCTCGTGCCACAGAATCGGAGGCCGGGCACAAGCTCCTGGACTCGGCGTGTGGGTTAGGGCCAAAAGGAGCAGGGCCGTTGCCGTTAGTGCTCGCTGAGGAGCGTTGGCCAACGTGCCAATGCATTGAGGCGTTGGTCAACGCGTTAGCCAACGTGCAATGGCCAACGCATTGGCCAACGCATTGGTCAACGTGTTGGGCAATGCATTGGGCAACGCTCAAAGCTGTAACAGGCGAAGGTGAAAAACGAAGTGTCAGAGCGGTTGACGAAGGGCAGAGGTGAAGGGGAGCCACGGCCCCAACCCCAGGCTCAACGTGCTCGTTAAGAGGCCCCGTGACGGGCTCCGGCCTCCGACGCCGTCGCTCACGGAGCAGCCGACTGCTCCAGCGCCCACCACGGCCCACGCTCGGCCTTGCTTCCACGTGCAGAAGGGTGAGTGGGGATATGATCGGCCACTGCACTGCCCGGGTGGTAACACAGCTCCCCTCTCCCTCTCTGGCCAGGCCATGAAAAATAGGGAAAACCAGAAATAACAAAACCCGCAACGCCCTGGCTTAACAGCAACCGCACAAGACCATCGTTCAACAGCCTTCAGGCCCGACTGTCCCAAAAGCAAAGCAAAGCAAAACAGCTCCGGCAGCATACCAAGCCGGATGCTTTCGCAGTTAGGACAGGGAGCAAAAATAAAGCGCGAGCCCGGCTTCGCCCCGCCGCCGGGCCCGGGCACTCCACGGCACCAAGCCGCCCAGTGGCTCCCTGGCACTTAAACGGGGATGTGCACAGTGGATCGGAACAGCTCACTATCTGCTAAGTAAATACATTTGCATGAAAAGGGGGAAAAATAAACGAGCTTCGTGGTGTCTACGTGTGGGAGCAGCTCTCCTGCTCGCCGAGGTGGTCGCTCCACGGATTTTGCACGTGGGGCTGTAAATGAGTGAAAAATGCACTGTGAAGGGATTAAAAAAGCAGCTGTGAAGTAGGTAAAGAGGAGAAGCTTTAGAGAGGCCCACAAGAGCCTTCAGCACGGCCTGGATTACGACTCGAGCGCTCACACGAAGGAGAGGGCCCTTGTTGAGGCCCGGGCTTCCCGCTCTGCCCAGCGGCACCGCTTGCAGTGACGGCTCTGCGGGCAGGAGCGGATCCCGGCCGCCCCATCCGCACTGTCCATCCCATCCCGTGCCCCAAATCCGCCCCTCGGAGCAGCCCGAGAGCCCCTGCAGCCCCCGTGCTCGTGGAACCGCCTGCAAACAGGCATTTCACCTGTCCAAGGGGGAGAAAGGTCGTGGGAACCACCTAAAACCAGGCTTTTTAAAGGGTTATACTGCAATGATCTGTTTTTCTCCCCCCCCCCCCTTTTTTTTTCTCTTTTTCAGTGGCAAATGCATTCTCAACAGATGGACCCAAAAAGAAGTTTTTAAAAATTCCTAAAAATAGGGAAGCCCATAATGTGCTGCGAACAATGTCACGCGCGCTGCGTGTCCCGAGCTCAACCCTGCGCCGTGCGAACGTCGTGGTGTCGCCGATCCTGGCGTGGCGCCTCAGCAGGAAAAACACAGGTTTAGGTTTAGCCTGCAAATCGTGACACTTTTAACTTAAGTGCAGCCAGGGAGGCACAGGCTGTCTCTGCTCTCCCCGCTCTTTCCCTTTCGGTCCCTCAGGATCGTGTTTATGAGTTTTTCTCCCTGCTCGGGAAGGCGACAACGCTGCCTTTCCTATATATGGTGCATGGAGAGTGTGTGCAGAGGGACCCGATCTGGTCGGAGGCTCCAGATTCGGCGTGCGCGGAGCTGGAGCCGGCGCCACGACCGGGGCGCTGCAGAGGCCCCGCTTCCCGCCCGCCACTTCCTGCGGGAAAAGGGCATTCCCGAGGGCGGGAGGCAATCCCGGCACGCGCGGACGGCGCCTGGGGAAGAAAGGGCATCCCCGGCTGCAGGTGCCCCCTCACTCCTCCCCAAAACCCCTCAACAAGCCCCAAAACTGGGCCGGGAACCAAGAAGCTCAGAGTGCCCAAGGGATTTAGGAGCCCACGGAAACTCTCCCCGCAGATGTTTGCGGCTCCCATCTCTGCATCCATCCACGAACACACACGCATCCAGCCCCTACCTGGCTGCAAAAACCTCCCCCTGAGCACCTAGGTTGGGCTGCGAGCGGGTTTTTGCAGCAACGTTTGCGCCCGTACGAAGAGCGGGGATTTAAAGCTTGCCCCGCAAGGAAGGGGCTCTAATGAACACGTTGACACTGCGTTAACGACAGCATTGCAAACAGCGACGCTATAATATATCTGTGCACACACTTGAAAGAAAAAAGGCCCCTTGGATTTATGTTGCATATCATTTTCCAGTAAAAGTCCGAGGTCAGGAGGTTACCAGTTTCTGCCTCAGCTCTGCAACAGTTTACTGTTCCAGGCCCCGCTTTTACTAGGCTCCACTTGTGATGAAGTCAGCAGCTTTTCTTTAAACAATAAAGCGTCTCAAATGCTTAAAATTCTATAAAGAGATGTTATTCGCCACGTACGCTACGTCCACACGGATAAAAAATTAAAATATACTGGTTTAGTTTAAAAACTAATCTCGTTAAATGTAGACTTTGCAATGCTAATCAAGACTGTTGGGCCCTTTTTTTTTGGAAACACAATTCCTTTGTTGTCTAACAGCGCTCGAACGAAACACGATCATAAAACCACATTTAAAAGTATATACCTATCGCGAGTTCAGAGGCAACTTCAATGCAGCGCTCGCTTTTATATTCAGATGAAGGATCCTTTTTAAAATTTTAATTGCACGGAATTAGCACTAAACCCACTGCAGTTGGTCTCTTCAGAGAAAAGTGGGAAGCGTTCAGGCAGCTTCTCAAAAACAACAACAAAAAAATGGGGATTTGGGGTTTTTGCACGCCGGGAGGGTGCCGGTGCCCGCAGCACGGAGCCCGCTCCGCGCTCGGCTCTGCGGCAGTGCCGGTGTCTGCTGGGCTGCTCCAGCAAACGCTTCTGCATCCACATAACGGGAATGGAGGGGGGAAATGAAGGGAAATAGCAGCGCTGCTGGGGTTCCTGTGGCTAACTCCTGCTTGCCACGCCGCCAAGCTTCCGTGGCACCCCTGCAACGCCGCCGTGCGTCCCGGCAGCCTTGACTACACCCGCTTTTGGAGGGCTCATCTTTTACCCCGTTTGGGCGAGGGTTGGGCTGGGGGGAAGGCAGGGAGCCCCCTCCTGGGTGCCCGTTTCTGTGAAGCGCGCTGCAAACGCGGCACGCGTGTCGCTCTACCGCTGGCAGGGCGCAGGGAGGGGAGATGCCGGTCGTTTCCCTGGCGGGAGATGGGGTGGAACACGGCAGCGTGAGGCAGGGGAGGCGGAGGGAGGGCGCGCGGGGCCGGGGCCGCGGCGCGAGGCTCCTACCTTGCTCGCTGCTGTTGTCGCCGCTGTGCGACGTGTGGCCGCCGCTGGAGGGGCCCGGCGTGCCGCCGGAGCGCGTCGACGCCGTGTCGTCGTGGTCGCGGTTCCAGGAGGGCTGCGGGAGACACGAGGCTGAGACGGGCGCCGCGGCAGCTCCGCGCGCGGGCCCCGCATGCACCCGGCGCCGCGCGGCATGGCCACGCGCCCCGCGTGCGCGGCCCCTCGGGACGTGCCAGCTGCCCCCACGGATGGGCACAAGGGGACCGCGGCGGGGACGGGAACGGAGCGGGATTAACAGTGGCTGCGCGTGGGCGCGCGCTCAGCCCCGCGCCGAGCCTCCCTGCGCCGCCCAACACAAAACAGACGCTGCTCCTTATCGCCGGGCGCTTTCCAGAGGAACACGCGGATAGGGAAAAATCGGCTGTAAATTAAATTCTTAGGGAAAACAGCCGTGGCAGCGCTCCTCCTGAGTCACCCGTTATCACCGGGGAAGGGGTTTAATTAGCTTTTAGTACTGGCTTTTAGGAAGATCACAGAGGCGCCCGGCCATCCCGCGCGGCCCTCCGCGTGCCCGGCCTCGCGAGCCGTGTCCCTGCTGCACGGTGCGGTCCCGGGAGACCCCCGGGGGCCGTGGGGCCGGAGGGGCAACTGGGCACGGGCCACAAAGCCCCCCGGCCGCCCGCGCTCGGATAAACCCGAGCTCGGGCTCGGGCCTGGCTGCTTCGCGTGGGGTTCGCACAGAGCTGAGCGAGGTTTAAGGCCATCCAGATGAACTTCTCACACACAGCCCAGAAAGAAAATTAAGAGAAAAAAAAAAAAAAGTCTAATCTGACACAGGAGATAAATAGGATTAGAAAAGCTCAACTTTTTTTTTTCCCCAGAAAACAAGCATCTTGCTTCCATCTTCTCTTATAATCCCGGTTACAGCCATGATACATGATCGCAATCAAATAAAGCAAGGCCCTG